>KZ993926.1:5674-23109 GCA_003614705.1 Blyttiomyces helicus | reverse complement strand
CAAATCTCAGGTCACGCCCCTCACAAGCTAGCAGGTCGAGTACACGCCTTGGACTCTTTTTTCATCTGCTTGTCCAAGAAGTTGGTCTCTCGTCCTGCATTTTCGACTCCGGGTGCCACTTGAGACCCGTTCTTATTCTTGCAAGCCCAAACACATCACTGCTTTCCCGAACCACTATGTCACTGAGAACATTGTCAACAGTGTCAAACACAACCTTGCCAATATTTTGAAATGGTTTGCTTTGTAGATGACATTTTATTCTACCCCCCTGGTGGGCGATTCACGGAAATTAGTATCAGCTGGCGCTTTACCAAACTCCACTCTCCGGTCTCCACGTTCGAGACCTCGAAAATGGCCTGTGGTGCCTCGCAATCGGGCGTACCCAAACCAACTGACTCCGATGAATTGTGTGAATCAATTGCAGTGATTGCGTCTTCCTCCATAAGATTCGGAGGCGCCATGTTGCGGAGTTCGAGCCCCCGCAGCGGACTTCCTACGCCTTCACACTACTGCACCCAAATCCCCAGCGACCCTTCGCCGATACGTCCTCGGCGGGGTGGTCCGCGCTCCACTTCTTGGGTGGCACCCAGCACGAAACGTGTCCGCCGAAGTGCCCCTTCTCGCCGCAATCCTTACAGATCACGTCGGGGCATCCTTGCCGCTTTGCTTACCACTAGCCCAGTAGTCTCAAGAACTCACCACTTCTTGGCCTCACAATATTATTTAACCAACCATCAAATTAAAGCATCACAGACAGGTCTTCATTATCCCCTTGCCACCAATCGTCCGCGAATAGGAGACTCTACTTCTGCCAAGGAAGCCCCAACCTCTTCCTTGCCCTCAGTTTGCTGTTATTGAGAAGTGAAGACGAAATCCAGGGACCGAAAATCCCACAGTATATCCATCCCCGGTTCCATTGAGGTGAAGCCTCACAGGTTCTCCAAAGAATGGTACAAAGGAAAACACTCCACCCTTGTTGACATCACAGCCCCCTTCAATGGAATCTCTGTTGCGGAGACGCCATTGATAAGGGGGAGATCACGACACAGTAAGGCAACTATGAGGCATCTTTCAATTTTCGGTCATGACATTCGGGCAATCAAACACCCCAGCATGCTTCTTTTTCTTCCTGAACTTTGTACTCAATCATCTGTATGGATCTCAAGCTAAGCCAAGCCTTTGACGGTTTCCTGAGGGTTCATGAAAGATGTGAGCCATTAACTGGCAAAGGAAGTACAGTTGTACTGTGGCTTCTCCAGCCAATGGGGCAGTCCTTGCACAGTTGGCATCAGTCAGGACCTAAACGAGTCCTCCCACTCTTGACACCATACCTCTCTGTTCCTTTCATGTGGGACCAAGGCTTTTCCTGACCCCCTACATAACCCAATTACAGCTCCACAGCCCATACCAGCTCCTAAGCTACCATAGGACAGTCCAGCATGAACTTCCCGTCTCAACAGCCGCTGCATTCGACAGGGGTATAGAAGCACACACAAATAAATTCTTTGCCCCCATCTGTGGAACCTCATGAGGCGGCGGCCCTTCAAGAAATGCTTGTAGGGGCTCTGCTGGTAGAGACGGAATCGCTTGATATCACGTAAGAGCAGTAAGAGCCAACCTGCACGAGGTCGGGGACTTCCCCAAAGAGTTCCCCTCGTCCCTTCCTGATTCCGTTTGCGACTGACTCACTAGGTCACTGCTGCTCTGACTCAAAATGCACGGGTCGCATTCATCCCCATAGGGGTCCCCTCTAGCTCACTGTTTCTGTTTAACGGGTGACTCACCTGCTGCTTCCGTCCAAATAGGGCGCCCTTGCTCTACTTACTTCCGACTTCAAGTTCCTCCGGTCGAGCCTCCCGGTGCCCTTCGGTTGCCACCTACAAATTGATGCTGCACCGTTGAACTGACTTGCAGAGGTCGTTTGTTATGCGCCACACTCCACCAACCCCTCCCCCAAAGAGGGATGGTTGCCCTAACACCCCTACACTCACTTGCTGCTCTAGATCATCACTGATGGGCTTCGCAGGGTCACTTTGGTTACTACCGTACCTTCAGATCGAGAACACTCCGCGCAACTGGTGGCCCTGCAAGTTTCAAAACTTTTACCCTATGTCCCCCTCATCTCCGGGATTAGTTCTGATCACCCTTCGGGTCCTTCGGGGGCTTTACTGGACTGCGCGCTGAGCCTCCCAGAAAGGGGCAATCCAGGTAACAGTCTGCAAGGTCCACCTCTTTTGGGCTACACTAACACTCAAACTTCAGTCACTCGGATTCCCCAACTGACTCAACCACCGGACGAACATCTTGATGATGAGCCTATTAACATCAATAGGGACACATCTCCGGGTCTTGGGGTTGATTGTGTTGTTGATCAGGGTGTTCACCTAGAGGTTGTAGCTGCTGGTCTCCAAGCTGGGGCAAGATGATGTTGATGGACCGCAACCTGAACACCACGTTCTATGCCATCCTATCCATGTTCTGCTCCTTTGGGCACCCGGAGGTTCAGGCTATGGAGTATGCGATGATGACCCTGGCAGTGTTGGGATGGATCATAGGATACCTTCTTATGTTCTCCGTAAGGCAGATTGTGGTGGTTCAGATCGTGGTTGTGTTGAGTTAGTCAATGGGCAGGAGCAAAGGGGGTGTTAGCCTAAGGAGAATGAGGTGGGCTTGCAGACCATTACCTAAAATAGTGATGTACCGGAGTGGTCCACGTGGACAGAGGTTCTCCTTTGGGGGCCCCGAAGGGGAGGAGGACCATAGGAGCATGGATCACGGAGGTGCATCGTTCTGGAGGGTATAAGGTTTGCAACTTGCCAGCCCACCAGTCAACTGGAGTGTGGCCCTGTAGCGTTCCCCAGTTGTGCAAGGACCGTCCGCAGGACTTTTGTTGGGACAACTGGTAGGGTGTCAGGAACTCGGGGGAAGGGTAGTTGATGTTAGCGCAGTACCGCTCCTCGAAGGGGGTCTCCTATGGTGGAACGGGAGGAGTATGGAGGGTTTCACCAAAGCGTTTGTCTACCTACTGGGTGCTGCTTCCTAGATTACTTGGGGACCCCTATGGGCAGGCGCTGGCTGCTGGTTGGAGATCGAGGTGTGTTCGGCACACGTGCGCAAGGGGTTCCCCTATGGGGGATTTGTGTGAGGGCAGTGAGGGCTCCCGATACCAGGTTGGATTACACCTGTGCAGGGTGCTTGCAGACAAGGGGACCCCTATGGGGACAACCTGCCCTATGGAGATACCAGTCATGAACCTCGGGATCGCCGTTGCCAATCTCGAGATGACCAGCAGGCTTATTACCGTCAGAAACCTTGGGATAGACAGCGCCAACGTCAAGACTGAGATCAACCCCGGAATCTCCATTGTCAATGTTGGGATCACCAACAGCAACACCAAGATCGACAGCCCCCCGTCATCAACAAGATCAAGATCACGGTCAAGACTGGTATCAGATTGGCCAAAAACCTACAGGAATCCTGCACAGGTGGTATCATCCCCATAGGGGACCCCTTTTCTGCAGGCACTCCGTCCCAACTAACTCAACCTACCAAGGATGGAACCTCACGCGCATCCCCATAGGGACCCCTTTGCGCGCATCCATCAGCGAGCGCGTTCCCATCAAGACCCACGAGGTAGCATTCGTTCCCATAGGTGATACCTCAAGGCTCACTAGCTTTGTTCAAAACTAACTCCCCGCAACAGGGTAGGGGTAGTCCCCATAGGGGGCCCACGTCCCTTGCGGTCGAAGTTCCCAAGTAAGCAACAGCAACAAAGTCGGCGTCGATCCCGTAGAGGAAGCCTTGAGCCTCACTGCACTGGCTGCCACACGGAGGCAGAGACTGGAAGGGTCACATTCACCCCCATAGAGGACCCCTTGTAGCTTACAGGATTTGCTATTTACTGACTCAACATTGAAGGGTCGGCGTATCCCCATAGGGGACCCCTTGGCCTCACTGTCAAAGTAGCTGACTAATCCACCAAAGGGTCACGCACCACCATAGGGGACCCCCTGATTGCAAGCCAAAGCAAGTCACTAACGCGCTCCACATCCTGAGCAAGTTCCAGCTGCAGCTGCTGAGCTCCGCAGCCTAAATGGGGTTGGTCGCATGTTTGAGAGCTCGATTGGTAAGCACAGGGGGTCCCCTTTGGGGGATCAGCGACTCTGAGCTGGTAAGTTGGGAAAAGGACTCGCTGATGGATGCGCACAAGGGGGTCCCCTTTTAGGGATGCGCAGAAGGCTCCATCATATATAGGTTTATGGTTAGATGGAGCAGTAAGCTACGAGAGGACCCCTCTGGGGAGGAATGTGACCCTGAACAGAACCTCTTGTTGATCGACAGGTTCTTCTCGAAGTTGTTGACACCAATGTGGATCTTAGGGTTGCTGGTGGTGATCCTGAGTTTGTCAATCTTGGAGAGGTTGATCACAAAGTTTCTGATGTCGGTGGTGCTCTGGATTGGTTACAGCACTGTCGGTCTTCAGGTTGTCGATGACATCAATGTCGATGCTGCTGTTGGTGATCTCGAAGTTGGCAACGGCGCTGTCGATCTTGGTGAGATTCATCCTGATGACGGCAAGGTCCATCTTGAAGTTATCTTGCACAGGGGGGGTCGTCCCCTTAGATGTCCCCTCGTCCGCAGGCCAATGATCCCAACTGACTCAATCTTAAAGGATCTCACGGTCATTCCTATAGGGGACGCCTTGTTGGTCACTGACCTCGCCATCAACTAACCCATGTGTACAACGTGGAGCCTCACAAGCGTTCTCCATAGGGGACCCCTTCGCGTCCACATAACCTCGATCTCCACCAACAGATGCAAGGGTCACTAATTCCCCACGGGGGACCCCCTGCGCTTACGATCGAGGCTGCCAACCAACAGACCAAGCTGAGGCTGTGAAGATCTTCAGTTGACGGGGGTGCCTTGTGTTGGTGAACGCCCGTAAGGGGTTTTCCAATGGGGGGTGTGTGCAAATCTTCACCCTTGTTGAGGTTGAGTTAGGTGGGATTGAGGGCTTGCAGACAAGGGGCCCCCGTTGGGGACGATACCGCACCTTGCTGGTGAGTTAGCTGATGGAGAGGGCCTTAAGCTACAAGGGGCCCCTTTGGGGACGAATGCGACCTTGTGTAGGACCTCAGATGTCCTGCAGATACACCTCAAAATTGAGGTTAATCCCAAGATCAACAGCGCCGTTGCCAACAGGATCTATCTCAGCATCATCGAGATCTCCACCACCGACCCCAAGATCAACCTCTCCAAGATTGACAGCGACATTGTGAACTTGAGGAACAACCTTGAGATTGTCGACACCATCATCCCCAAGGTCGAGATCACCGTCATCAACCTAAAGGTCAGCGACCGGTCGCATTCACCCCCATAGGCGACCCCCTGTAGCTCACTATGGGGGATTAGGTACCTCATTGATAGTTGATGATGACCCATCAATGCTCCACCCCATGGAGCCTGGTCACCCTGTTTCGAACCTTAAAACAAATCCCAAGATTGATCCAAGCTTCCCAACAGGACGACTGAATTTCATGTGACTAACCTCCACAAGGCAAGCCAGATCTGTAACAAGTCGCCCAACTCCTCTGAAACTCCAAAACCTGGGTAAGTACTCAAAGAAAAGCCTGTTAAAGTAGTCCATGTAGTGCAGCTCTAGGACCTTTAAGTTGGCGTTATGCTGACAGGGCTAGTCCGCGACACTTTCAGATTGCAAAAATTGATGTTAATCTTGTTTGGGCTCCTGATGAGGCCCACGGTCTTCACATCACTGCAGGTGGAGTTCATGAGTCTCATTTGGTGGAAATTCTTCCCTAATCACTTGAACTACGGTTTGATCCTTCAGAAGGCACTGGAGTCTTGGTATTCTCATTGGTGCACGCAAAAGAATACTGCCTCAATAATGAGGTCGATGTCATCAAGGTCGAACTTGCCAACCTTGCCTTTTGAGCCAGCTTATCAGTATATAATTGGACTATCCCCTCAACCAACCTTGTCTTGTGGGCCAATACAAAGGCAAGCCTGCAATCTTGGACACTGACTGACAGGATAATTACAAGGAAGTACCCAACAAGAGGTGCCGCCATGGTCCAGTCCATTCTGAGGAACAAGACAGGAATGCCCAGGTTGGCTGCCCTCAAGTTTCTGACACAGACCACAAAGCTCAGGTCACGCCCCTCACAAGCAAGCAGGCCAACAGCTTGTACCAACCAATCATCCAGAAGGAAAAGAAGTTCCTAAAGCCTTACTTTGACCAAACTAGTTTGACAACAACTGGTCGATTCTTCTGCCCTTCCTTGAGTTCAACGTTAAAACCTCGCCCACCAGAGACGTCACCCTACCCTACCCCCATACTTCACTACATACAGCTAAGCCCCAAACTTTCCCGAATTCGGACAACATGATGAGCTTATCCCAGCCTTAGACTAAGACCACACCAGAAAGCAGCTGCTCGAATTTTCCCAGGTACAGAAGGACTTCAAACTATTGTAAAAGAAGTGCACCGACTACCACAACATTGATACGCCAATTCCTACAATCATAACTGCTTACGGATTTCCTTCAAAGCTGCAGACTAAGTCCTTTTCAGCATTGCTGTTGTCCCCACTCCGCTTGAAATCTCACTACCTTAAGAGATCCTCCCTCGTTGGGCAGACCCCCTCAAGATCATCGGCGCTCGCCAAATCACGGATACCTATGAGCTCAGCATCTCAACTGGCAGCAACCACCACGTCTGCCCTCACTCCCTGAATAGTCTGAGCGCTATCTAGTCAAATGGCTCAGCTACCTGGCCGCAGTCAACCAATAGCCCCAACCCAAAGACGACAAGGACACCTATGCACCCAACAACTGGCTGAACAAACAAGCTTTTCCACACCCGCTCAATGAACAATCAGAAGAAACCCCAACTCCAACCACAACCTCAAGGACAAAGGGCAACCGACTCCAGCCTATCAATGGAAACCCAAGGTGGCCTCTACTTGGCCCAAACTCCGATCTTACAGGTTCAGACAGCAACAATTCTTCTTAGTACACTACTTTAATCCAAATATGATAAGTTGTTGTTAAGTGTAAACTCTGTCCTATATGTGATTCGTCGCTGACTTCAACACAAAAGGAAGTGCCTTTGGGCAGGAGAGATGACCTCTTTAACTCCCCGCATTACAAAACAAGAGAGCACAAGATCACCCTTCAATTGCACGACGCACAAGGGAGCGGCAATACCCGACTGCACGACTGTTGATTGTTCTGGCTCAGCATACCCCTGGATGTCGTCCATGTAGATATACAAGAAAAACCACACAGATTTCACAGAAGAGGGGCCAGCTTCTTAGAACCGCGCCCAGATTATGATGCAAGAGGGAGCCGGAGAACACTAGGGTTATAACGACCTTGCTTGCGGAGGCTTTGGATGGCTTGTTATGACACAGAGAACAACCACAAGTGTTTGGACACAAGACACCCTAGGATGACCAGATGGTTCTCCTCTGAGGGCAAGGTCCCCTGGGAATATTGCTCTTAGGGACCTGGAGCACAAATATGTTACAAACCAAGAAGGAGCCAGACAACACTATGAAGAGTATAGAGCTCCCACGTGACAGCTTGAACCTCCCCAAGACACTTGCTTGTTATGGCCCTGTGCTTATCCCCATTTATTGTGATGAAAGGAGGGTGGAATGGATTCTTCTGCCCTGACCATCTGTGGTGCAACACTGGACGATGGGCGGATTACCCTACACCATCTCTGTTGTGACGCAAGACGATGGATCAGAATACTCTTAAACTATTTCTTTCTCTTACATTATTAAATGTTCCCAATTCTCCTGCTAATTTTTTGATCCTAGTCCACAAAAAAAGCGCTTCTCCTCCTCCTCGAAATGGCACTTCTTCTATATGAAGTCCTCTCTACTCCTCATCCATAAAGTAACAGATTTCAATGCCCTGGGGCTACCGCAACTCCACGTCTCCAAATCTCAAACTCCTGCGCGCTTCAAATTCTATTTTGCCGCCTTATTAGCCAGCCACAGAATCTATTGTGATGAATTGGGCCCTTTTTGGTTCATTCGTGTCCTGTTTCCCTGTTTTTATAATGTGAGATTGATTAAAGGAATTGACTGAGAGAATGGAAGCAGGCAGTCATGAGAAAAGGAGTGATGGGAACCTGGTTTGTGGTGCATCTTCCGACTTCAAGTCTTGCACTAATCTCCAACGTCAGTGTGTCCCTTCTCTCTTTGACGGAATTCACCGTCCACCACCTGTCATCCCCATCAACATTGTATATAGCAAAGAACGACTGTCCTGTGGTCCTCAGTGGAACCCTTTCCTCTCACCAGTAACTCCACGCCCTCCTTTCAACCGTTTTAATTCCTTTGCCCTCCTCAATGCCTTCTGAAACCCCTTAGTTTGCCTACATTGAAGACTCAGTCTGGCACCCACTCAGTAGAGGAGTACAAAGGCCTCTGGTAGAGAAATACCATAGGGCTTGTATATGACCAGTGTGCTTGACTTTATCAGCGGTCCAAGCTCAAGAATCCTTCAAAACACAAAAGTTGATCATTTCTTGGAGTTCCAAGACGTTGGTAGAGAGGCGGACATCTAGGGCTTGGAGACCCTGGCTTGCAATAAAAGCTATTTCATAGCATCAGAGTCATGGAAAATCATGGAGTCAACAGTGACGCACTTGGGAGGGTGGTATTCAGCGGATAGATGAACTCAACGGTTTCTCTCACTCATTTGCTTTTTGTATGCTGAGAAGAGGCGGCATCAACTGGATTCTGAACGAATCCGCCCTCATTTTCTCAAGGATAGAATAGATTCATATCCCTGATAGTTGGGCGCATGCTGCAGCTGCAGCCAGGATTGCCGTTATTTTGGTGCGGCCAGACTGTGATGTTTTGTATACAGTGATTGAAGGGGTGTGCTCCATCTTGTCCTAGACATATGCTCCATCTTGTCCTAGACATAGTTTCCAAAAAAGGTTACGGACTCGAGGGCTGTAAGAACTAACCTCAAGTAGACCACATAAACTTTGCTGCAGTGTTCAATGGTCAGAGTTGAGATGGAGGTGTCGAAGTCTCCTTTGCAGTTGGCGACAGGCTAAAGAAGCTGATGATTCCCTATTGCAGATACCACTGCCAAATTGCCTAAGTGCAGGGCACTATGATCTATACTGGCATTATCTAGATACTAGGTGATACAGGGTAGTATATGTGACAGGGCATGGCCAATCTGGGGTGCAACCTGTTGGGACTTCTCTAGCCTAAGTACGACACTCGCTCTGTTCGTTCATCCAAGGTCGGCCCCCTGAAGACCAATATCACAGAAGTACCGAATCACAGCTCCGATGCGCTTTCCTACAGCCACCCGTATTTTGACTGAGTATTAATACACTACCAAGTATGTGGTGGAGCTTGACCTCTTACAGAAGCGACCTTTTTGTCAATGTAGGCTGGGAGAAAAGGCACCTGCTATACAACATCCCCGGTTTAGGAGGGGCTGACCAACACACTGTGACTTCCCATCGAAGTGTGTCTCTGGTACACAGCTACTCGTAAGTTTGTGTATCATATGTGGGGTGAGGTGCGATTCGGAAAGGATTGTCATGTTTAGCAATGATTGTATTCTAATTTCGTAACCATCTGTTTTCCTTTCAACATGAGTCCTCCCAATCAGTAGTTGGCTGGTTGTGGAGGCAAGGGCAGGGCTGCCAACGCTCAGGCAACTCCTGAGGCTTGGGCCTCTGGGAATCACATCTGAGGTCCTGGTCACCCTGTGCAATGCCCCTTCACATGACCAGCAGTTGAGTGGCTTTGAGTAGAGGTAGAGCAGTGCTCCTGGACTGTCTTCCCACCTGAGCGCATATCCACGGACACTTGGGGTTCACACGCACACAAGCCCAACACTCTGCTCCAAACACTCTGAATGTCCCTTTTGACGCAGGTAGGATAGGCCCCTAGACTGAACAAGCAGGCAGTTGCCTTTGACAGAAAAGGTGGGTAGGCCCGAACCCTGCTCATATAGAGGGGTTGACTGACGCTCTTCCAAGCCAAGAGAACAACTATTGACGCTTGGGGTTTACACAACCACGAGCTGAGCACCCTGCTCCCCTTGGTCAGACAGTCCCTGTAAATAGGGTAGGCAATGTCCCTATACCCAACCAGCCGGCAACTGCCTTCGATGGCTGCCCATGTGACTGATGACTTGACACCAATCTGTATAGTGTTAGAGCAGCGCTCTCTGACCCACATTATATGAGGCGAGCTCCAAGCCCTCAACCTTCCTGTAGTAACATTTTGGGTCCTAGGATGTGAGTACTGTTGAGGCACAAATGATGGCCATTAGGTGTGGAATCGAATTTTCCTCCTCCTATATCCATCAAAGTGGTATGGTTGCTGACTTGAGGCACAACAGGGGAGGCGCCATGTGGGAATAGCCAAAGAAATAGTCGCAGAGGTGGTTGGCAAAGCAGTGGAACGACTGGATTTCTATGGTTTTGCGATGCCTGGCTCATTGAAGGAGCGTCTCAATTTTTGATGATGCGATTGACACGCCATTGATCACCTGTTCGTGTCTGCAGAAGTCAACGTGCGAATGTCGCCAGTGACACTTTGACGGCGTGCCCATCTTCCCCCAGATTAGGATGGCTCCTATTCAAAGGAAAAAATCAATGAGCCGCAAACCACAGAAGTGGTTGATGACAAGACTAAATTCAGCAGACAATACTAAAAGATAAGGATTGTTATCCAGTGTCCAGATTATACTATGTATTTAGCAATGTTGTCAATTGTCCAAATAGCACTAAATCCCAGTATGATTGTCCATCAGACAATGAGGATTGTTCACTTCATTGTAGACAGAGTTGATGGACTAAAGTACATTAATTCCACTCAAGGACATATTGTCTGATTCAAGATCATCCCGATCAACAAGCAATGGGTGGAGAGTATTCCATGATCCACCAATAGGATGAATCCACAGCGTCTCTGGGGCTGATCAGTCCTCCGTGAAATAACAACACCTGAGGCTGTAATGTCAAGTGTTCATGCATATTCTAGACATCAGGACTCAGGGTCGAAAATATTCGAATCCCCTAGTCGCACAGAAAAGTAGTTAGGAATCTAGTGTGTGGTTAGGGTCTTTTTGATATCTACTGGCTGAGGTCCCAGTCCACTCTTCAGATTGAAACATTTGGAAGAAAGACACGGTTGGACTACTGTATAATTATGGGTGTTTTCGGGGCATCTTTGAAATGTTTTTGGCCTGGGTACAAGGGGATTTCAGAAAAAATAAATATGGACGGAAAAACTATCAAAAAAGGAGGAGACAGTGAATATAGGGGCGCAGCGTCACTTACATCGGCGACTGG
This sequence comes from Blyttiomyces helicus, assembly GCA_003614705.1. Lineage (NCBI taxonomy): Eukaryota > Fungi > Chytridiomycota > Chytridiomycetes > Blyttiomyces > Blyttiomyces helicus. The sequence goes on along the minus strand of KZ993926.1, from coordinate 11,741 downwards.
CTGGGTGAGGAGCTGAATAGCTGAGCGCATCAGCAGAAAGAGCTGCAAAAAAATGGAGGCACAGCAGAGCGGCAACTATACACTGGGGCCTGTTAAGGGTGATGTTCCCGGCGGCACAGATGAAGTTTGAGAGAAATTCCTCTCTGATATCGGTATAGAAACACGTCTGGGAAATCCATTGGAACAGAGTCAGGACCATCAGACATGGTGACAAGAAGTGAAGGATAGGGAGGTTAATCAAAAAGGGCTCATTGCATTTGGGGGACAAATACACAGCCCTTTCATACAAAGAAAAGGAACAAGAATGAAGCTAAGAAAAACAACCATGCCACTCATGATAACCGCCCTGACCACACACATCCCTCAATCTTTTGTCGATTTCCACCCCCTGCCAGCTCATTGGCCGTTTGGCCCATATTCTGAAGTGATGACGCAGAGCTCGCCTGGGATGGGGAACAAGTTGGGGCAACAGAAGCACAAGATCAATGAAGAAAGCGGCGAAAACCGAGCAAAGGAAAGGAAGAAAAGGCGTGGGAAAGAACGACATCCTATGTCCAAATATCAAGCTTGGTCAAACACATGCGATTTTATGGTTAAGATCAAAGTCTTGCCCACGCGCAAATTGAAGCGAAATTATTTGTGCGATCTTCTTACTGTCCTTTTGTAGTCCTGTGTAACCCCAGTCAGTACGTCAAATCTCCAAGGAAGTGGAGAGGAATGCACGGGAAATCGAAAGTGCCCATCTTCTCCCAGGTTTAGATAGCTGCTATTGAAAGCAAAAAAAAAAATGAGCCGCAAACCACAGAAGTGGTTGATGACAATACTAAAACCAGCAGACAGTAATAAGAGATTAGAATTGTTATCCATTGTCTAGGATATACTATTTATTTAGTATTGTCATCAATTGTCTAAACAGCACTCAATCCCAGCATCATTGTCCATTAGACAATGAGCATTGGTCACTTCATTGTAGACAGAGTTGATGGACTCAAGTACAGTAATTCCACTCAAGGACATGTTTTCCGATCCATAGTCAATGAAGACCATCCCGATCGACAAGAAATGGGTGGATAGCATCCCATGAAAAGCAAAAAGGATGCATCCACTGTGTCTCTGGGATTGATCAGTCCTCCGTGGAGTAACAACTCCTGAGGCTGTAACGCCAAGTGTTCATGCAACATCTAGACCTCAGGACTCAAGTTCGAAAATATTTGAATCCCCTTGTCGCACAGAAAAGTAGGTCTCATAGCGAGTCTGAGAATTTCTGACGCATTTATTGGCAATATGCTGAATGGTTGGTCTGATGGTAATAGGTCGACAGAGCAGTTCCACAACCATACACGCAACATATATGAATCTTTCGAGGCTTTTTGCACCATTTTCTGGGCAATGTTTTGGCAATTTTTCAGGCTGTAGCAATGTCCCAACAATGTGGTCTTGTCGGTCCAGCCCCTCCAACTTCTCCCACTCCCGCTCCCTCTTTGTTGTTCAGTTCCTCATTCCCTTCATCCCTCTGATTCTAGCTCCATCACCCCTACAGTCAAACTCAAGAAATAGGAGGCTCTTGGAAAAATTGGGCCGAATTGAGATTGATTTCTGGCAATGGTCTATCTCAACCCACCATCGAGGTCGAGTAAGGGTTCATATTGCTCTGTGGTTACTGGACTCTTGGGTTTCTATGGCTCTGTGGGTATGCCCCCCTTCCCTTCCCCACCCCCGCTTGAAGGGAATCACTCATAGTTGAGGTTCATTTTCTCCCTTGATTGTGTCCTTCCAAGATCCTTATTGTCTGTAGGACAGCAGCTACAGTCCACCTCATTGGTTGGTATTGACAATCTGTCGCAAACAACTGAACAAGTTCTTGGTTTCTCCCTCCATCACCCTCCTGGGCTGGGATTGTCTCATCACTTGGCTCATCCGCTACAATCCATCCTGTTGACGTTCGCAAACAGCTGTCAGCAGGAGTATGGCATCCCGTTGAATCTAAAAAGTGAGGTTATCCGCAATCAGTCTGTAACATGCTCTTCCTTTCAAATGGACAACATATATCCATCAAAGTTCACTCGATTTTTCCGACCCCACAAATTTCAGTTGATGATATCATTCTCTCTGCCTCCACAAAAACATAGGAAGAGGTAGCTAGGAATAAAAACGGCAGCCACGCAATCTAACAAATGCCTCGTTATGTACACCGCTGGTTGAAAGTCAAACCTGGCGACCGGTTCTGTCAAAAACCCGAGATCCGGTGTTGGGGTTTTACATAGACTGGTTTTTCATCGGTACCAGTGGATGAATGGCATCCGTGGCATTTGGATCAGCCTCCTTAATCCACATGGGGGCATCAGCAAACTTTCCAATGGAGAGAATCCAGTTCTTATACTGAAGAGGATCAAGATTCAACAAGGACAAGGGAGTTAGCAACCCAGGAGTCCAGAGGACGAAGACCTTTGATCTTGCAGTGGTGGCACGGTCTTCTTTTCAGTGAGGAGGAAAAAAACAGTTTCAAGAAAAATTCGAATCTTCTCCCTAGCCAGGCATATCTAAGAGAAAAAAAAAGTTCCATTATCTTTCCAATTTGAGTTTTGAGCTTTTTTTGGAGTAGATAGGCTGCTGGGCAGCTGAAAAACTATGGATCCCTGCGCGAACTGGGAGGTAATTCATCCCAACAAAAAAAGAGAGGATGTTGAATTTCATGTTGGAGGGGAGGATATCGGTGAGAAAACTTCCCTGCATCGCGGCGGTATTCTATCCATTCAATGGGCGATCCGGACTGGGTCAGGGTGGGAGTGACAAGAAGGTATCAGGACTGCCATGGGCTCACATTGGCAGTAAGCAAGTGTTTTGCATAATAAATTTCCATAGACAATCTAAACTGGTCATTACATGACTTTGGAAGGGACAGGGAGGGTATGTCCAGTGGCTTTGCGGGATGCCTTGTGCGTGGAGGGGATGTGAGACAACTGAGGCACTGTGGGTCCCTGACAGCGCTGCCATTTGCACGTCCAAGTTTTGCCAAACAGCAGAAAGAGGGTAGTGAAAACTCTTCAGTGAGAAGTCCCACCTACGAGTGATGGAAAGAAAAACGAAGAAAGAAGAAGCAAAACTAAAAAAACAAAAAGGAACGCCGTGAGGCACACCACTTGACCCTGGAAAAGAACTGGGTGGGACAGTATTCACGGTGAACTTAGATTGTGGTGAACCTTTGTCAAGTAGGTAGATGTGTCCCAAAATCACCCCCAACCACCCATGGAAGCGGTGGTGGTTGACGAAAATTGTTGTCAATCGTTCCACTTATTGACAGAATAACATTGACGTCTTGCACCCCTGGTGACTAACAGAGAAAGATCGAGCTTACGGTGCTGTGAATAGGGAGGCTGGAGGTGAATTTGATGGAAGCAGAGGGCTAAGGGTTGGGGGGTGTACCAAAGCATCACGAACTCACAATTTCGGAAGCCTCCCCATCTGATGATGTGTGTTGGAAAATGGCGGGAACAGGGGACAGAGACTCAAGGGTTGGACTCTGAGGGTGGCGGTTGCCCACAGGGAGAACCATTCTCTTCGAATTGATTGAGGTGCTGTGGAGGAGGATTTGCGAGCAGTGTTGAGGAGAGGAAAGGAAAATAAAGTGGAAGCATCAGCCAGTGTTATGTTGGTTCGCCTTTGAAGTTCTAGGGACCGATCTGTGACCTCATCTCTCATCGTCCGATGGGAATGACAATATCAGAGACACTGTCTTCCTTTACGTCCCAATGATGGCAACAAGTGACTGCTTCCATCCAAGAGTTGCTTCCCCCCGACACTGCAGGCAACCTGGTGCAACGGACAAGGGAAGCTCATCCTTATGGATGGTACCTTTGGCCTCTGCCTCCAAAAGATGCTCCTCTTCATCGTCCTGGTGATCAACAAGAAATACAAGGGGATCCCCGAAGGGCTTTTCGTGCTCTTCGCCCATGCCAATAACTGCCAGACATCTCGCAGCTACAATACTCCCATTTGGCTTCAATTCTTACTGAAGTGGAAGGCTGCGCTGGGAGAAAAGGACTGCGAGGATTTAACACCGAAGGTAAGGCTACTTCAGTTGTTTTATCCTGACTGTGATCCCTTCCCCAATATTCTTTGCTTGTTCACCTACACACCCTCCACCTGCAGATCTGTATGACTGACACTGACAAGAAGGAGCTAAATGCTCTTAAGTCGGCCTAGCCAACCAACGTCACCCTGCTCTGTAGGTTTCACATTGCCCAGTCATGGCAGAATCTGCTCGTTCGCGAGTTGGGAAGTAAGGAGCCCCCTGATGTGGTTGCAGCCCAGGAGCTTGTTGCGGGTTATATTCCCCGGGTTCTACAAGGGTATGGATTGAGAGGCTTGGTGGCGGGCCTAGGGGCGGTCCCTGAGAGCAAAAACGGTAAATTTTAAACCCCCATTTCACTTTTTCACACCAGGATAAAGTGTATCGCCAGCAAGGCCAATATTATCCCCATGGCAACAAAATTGGAGGAGGACCTACTTATATGTCACCTTCTGAAAACATCAGGCATCAGTAGGTTCGCTACAGATGACCACCGAAGGCCTTTTGATGTATACCCAGCTACTTAATAGCTCCTCAGCAATCACCACTCCCGCGACTGTTTGAGCAGTTGACAGCAGCCTAAATGTTCTTAAATGTTCTTAAATATGTCGCCAAGCCCTGGCTCCGGGCTGATGTCATTTCGATGTTGTACATGTGATTGCACCAACGAGGATTGCAAGGTACCCATTCCCCACTAACTGCTCCCAGATAGGACACTCACACTGAGGGCTTTAGCTTTATGTTCAAGATGTCCGGTCTCATTTCCCTTGAACTCCAGGGCTTGTGCGACCAAGCAACATCTTCGCTGCCTACTGAACCATCCTTGCCCCCCGAGATCTTGAACTTGAGATTGCCCCATGGAAAAGCTCCGTGTCCCTGGCCCTGTGCCATCAACCACATCAGAGCGAAGTCCTGAGCTTGGTCTAGTTGTCTCTGTTGCCAACCCAATCCATGATGTTGCTGCACAATGCCTTGCCGAGATCAGTTGCTCCCAGTTTGCAATTAAATCTTTGATCCCATATTGTTCGGCCCTTGTTTTGTCATTTCAATTGGACACAGAGGCTACCAGGCGGTACGCATTAAGCATCCTGCCGCTTACAAAAGTCAAGTGCCATGGCATGAGGTATTGAAGATTTTATCACTTTCCTGAGATGCCCCTTTGATCATACTTCTCAACTAGCATTTTTCTTAAAGCTTTACATGCAGGTGCCAGGTCACTGCAAGCGTCTTCAAACATCTTGTCTGTTTCTGCTCTCCTCCTCTGCGTCTTTGCTCCCCTCCCTTGCGGTGTCACTCGCCACTCACATACAGTAGTCTGCTGCCCCTGCTTCATCCCTGGTTGCCCCCCCCCCTGGATGCCCACTGTCTCTGCATCATTGCCCACCCCTCCAGGAACTACTCTTGCCCTCTTTGGGGCATCCAGCAGGCTGCTTCCCGATGTTGCCCCCTCGGACGACGCCACAGTCCTCATCCCAACGCTGGAACCTGCTTGGGACCCATCCAAGCCTCCAGCAGGTTCTATGGCTGCTCCTATGGATAGAGAGGATCCAGAGGACTACCGGGATTGACTCGAGCCCAACCTGGAGGATTGGGGGGCGGATGAGATCGTGGTGGAAGTTCGCATGGAAGGCAGTTGTGACAGGTGCGGAAACTGATCAGGCTCGAATGGCATCAGATCGCACCAGGGGGGAGATCCTCCTGGCATGTAAGCTGCTCCGCTATAATCTGCCTTTCTTGGCATCTGTTGGCATTTCGCACCAGATGGACGTTGGGAGAACGCTGGCCTTTGAAGGGTTCTTGGACGCAGGAGCGGCGGGTGGGCAGTCAGAGTGGCACACAAGGCGCGCTCTCACAGAGGTGGAACAGAAGAAGTAAAAGGCGGCATGACTCAATGGGATCTGTCCATATGAAATGGAACCTGAGGGCTTGGACTCCGCAGAACCCTTTTGCATTGGAATTCGCCTTGAAAATCTGGAGGAGGAGGGGAGGAGGATGGGG
>KZ993925.1:0-23238 GCA_003614705.1 Blyttiomyces helicus | reverse complement strand
CATCCCCCAGCACCACCCCCACCCTTACACCAACCCACCACCCCACCGGACCCAACCCATCCCCGGTCAATGAGCGCACCCGAAGGCACTGGTTGATGAAAGAGATGAGCCAGACCCAGCACAATGTCGCAATACCATGTTGACGAACACGATCCCAGATGACCCCAGAGGCACCCAGCCCAGTGAAGGCTCCGTTCAAGGAACCCATAGCACGTTGCTACCGTATCAACAAACATCAGCCTCAAGTACAACATAGTGCTTCCAACCAGCGGTCGGGCAGAGTATGGAGCCAGAAACGCCTTCGGCCCCATCAGTGATCTGTCACCAAGCGCCACATCAGGACCCTCTCTCTCAAACGTAACCTCCCCCGCTGGTGAAGCGAACGTAACCCCAGTGTCACCACCAGGCCCCATGCGTTTGTGAGTCAGTATCCAATCAAGATGCAGTTTACCCGTTTCGTGATCACCTGAAGCCTAAGAACCCCCCTGTTTGCCATGGTGCCAACTTCCCCTCGGAAGCTCCTACACCGTGATCCCTGCACCACCTCTATACCAGCCCCCCTCACCACTCAGCAGCGAAACCAGAGAGCGAAACCCCAGTCACACAGAGCCCCGCCCCCAGATCCCAACACCTCCCAGCAACAGACTAGCCAGTCCAACAAGCCAGATACCTTCCCCCACGCACTCCGATAACAACCGCTCCATCCCCTCGCTGCCCCCTCACTCGACTGCCTGCTGTCACATGAGGTCTGAGTCCAGCTATCCCCTGTTCATCTGTTAGCACATGAAGCTGCCAGGTCCACAATCCCCCAAGGGTAAGCCTACAGGTTCCTGGTACGTTGTACTCCTAGAACAACCTGGACTGTTTTTATGATGTTCCGCCGCACGCCCCGCGACCACCACCTCACCCACCGTTAAAGCCCCGCACCCTCCCTCACGGAAGCATACAACACCCCACCCGCAGCCCTGAGGAGTTATGCACAAGCCATGATCCCCCATCTCTAAAGGAGAAGAGATGAGCCACCCCAGATCCAAAACCCACCAGTGTAACACCCCCTGCGCACCTCGCTTCCAAGAAGCACACCATTGGCACCACCCCGATCAACCACCTACCGGCTAAGCCCACACCAGCGACAAGCAGTTGGGAATGTCCCCCAGCACCAACACTCAGCTTTCGAAGCACTCATCACTGAAGCACCCCCAACCCCCTCCCCTCATCAACAAGGTTCATATTCCGTGAGCTCCTCTGTTAGACATCCTGGGATAGTACCCTGCACTCCAAACCGGAGTGCCCAGCCACTTGCAATACGCCCCTCCTATGTGTACATCCTACCCAACCGCGCCCTGCAGTCCAGCACGCCTCACCCAGCAACCTACCAATCAAGCAAGCAGCCACTACCCACTACTAACCAGCCCCCACCACCAGCCCTCCATCACTGAAGAACACAGCAGCAGTCACCCATACGCAGCAACCAGCAACCACCCACCCAACCCGCAAGTCCACCACATGACCAAGCCCCGCACCCACCAACGCAGATTACCCCTCACCGTTCGGTCCCTGCTCCACGTGGCACGCTTCACCCGACCAGTGGCCCTTGAAGTTGCGGATGACAAGTACTCCCAACGACTACCATCGTTGTCCGTACTCGCCACCTCAACTGCCACCTCCTTTGGGCAACACTGACACCACCCTCCACAGCTTCCTCCCTCGAGTCCACCCAACCAAGAGAATCCAACGAAGCCCCTCTCTTACAGGAAGCACCCCGCCAAGTCCCACCAGCCAACTAAGCCCGATGTGACAAGCACCCAACGCTGCAGAACGACATCAAGCGCCCCCTCGCCACAACACGTGATACCAGCTCCCACCTGTCTTCCAGCAGATTGCCCCGTGCACCAGAACACCGTCCCCGCCACCACCTCCACTCCCCCAACAGGAGCGTACGGCAACCAAGATGTCAAAGACAGCTGCTGCAAACAGGAACATAGCCCTTCCACGACCCTCCCCACCAGTTAACTGCTATTACACCACCCATCCACGAAACGACCCACCCATCAACCCACCAGAAGCACCCTGAGCCCCACGATCACCCTGTACCTGTCCAAACGCCGAAGCGCTGTACCGTTATGTAGGCAACCCTGAAACCCTTGATCCCACTTATGAGCCAACCAATAGACGGCCCCATGAACGGATGGTCCTTGCTGGCGCCCTCCCATTAGCTTGGTTGCGACGCATTTGATTACCCAACCCCTGGTAGACAAACTCCACCCCCCAACGCCGGTCACCGAATGCACCCGTAAGTGCTAAGTTATTGAAGCTTTGAGAGATGGAGCCCCTCCCAAGCCACTCGTAGCAGTTGTATGGGACCAATCTAGGGTGACATCCAGGTTAGGGAGAAGAGGAGACCGTGGCTCCCTGTCCGCGTGTGTCTACAACCATCTTCCTCTGCAGCAACAATCAAGAAGTTCAGTGAGTCAACCCCCAAGTCAATTGAAGGTTTGTGTTAGCGCAGGGTGAAGGAGCCCCCCTTGCAGACTGTCATCTGGACTACCCCTCTCCAAAAGTACCAGCCAGGAACCAACTTGATGGTGAGGACTGGACCTGGAGGTGCGGGGTACATAAGATGTAAGGTTTGCAACTTGCAGGGGGGGCAGTCTCCCGGAGCGTGTGGACCGTTATGTTGAAAGCAAAGCGACCTCGTGCAGATTGAGTTAATAACCAAGCAGCCAAGATCTGTAGAACAACCAAAGGGCGTCAGGAACTAATGGAAACTGAGGGCCCTGATGACGAGCGTAACAACCCAAAGATCGAGGGGGCCCTACGAGAACGACATGACCCTAACAAGGGACCCAAAAATCACCCCCGAGTCCAATCGAGTGAAACCTGGCCACCCCGTCATAAGACCCAGGACCACCCAAAGGATGACCCAGCATCAACAACGAGACAACGGGGTTTCACCCTTCCTCATCAAGGAACCCGTTAAACAAACTAAGGGTTCATCGGATGAAGATTGGCCGCCACGTCCTAAATCTTGAGATCCACCTCTCGATGCACCCCAAAACCAAAACGAACCGCCCAACCCCCACGCAACCGATCCGAGGACGCAGCCGAGATCAATAATAAAACAAACCCCACGACCAACCTCCACCGGATAAACCTAGGCACCCATCAACCCACCTGAAGGTCGATCACATGAAACGTGATCGTCTTGTCGTTAACCCCAAAACCAACCCAATGATCAACTTCATGACCAACAACAGGACGACCAAACACCACTCAACCAACTCCCAAGATGCAACCTAAATCTGCAATCACCCGACCAACTCCAAGGCAACCAAAAAAATCACCGTTGAACTTAGCGAAAATCCGAACATCGAAAATAATTGAAAATGACGATCCGTTATTTCGTTTCAGTGACCCAAAAACCAACCCCTTTCAAGTTGCACTTTACTAAACTTCCAATGTGTATTCAGTCATGTTCAATTTAGAATCGAAAATGGGCCAAACCTAGAAATCCGACCAGACCCCAAAAATCGGATATGTACCGGTCACCCCGTTTTCCAAGAATCCTGGATTCACCCAAACACCCCAAAAAGGGCGAAAATCTCAAAAATGGCCCAAAATCTGAGAAAGTCTGACTATGGATAAAAAATCCAGATTTAGGCCATTTCGAGATTTTAGACCAATCATGATTTTTGGACCCCCCCCCCTCGATTTTTGGCCCATTTTTGAATCCAAGAGGTCATAGTCAAGCTTGGGAGCTCCCCAAACTGCGAGACCCCAAAGATGGCAGTACGTTCTAAAGGACTCCAGTGCAGCCAAGGTCTAGAGTGGGTGAGTAGACAGACCATCAGAGAGCTCCGCGTTCAGTCCAACGTTTCGGTGGCACGCTCCATCCAACTGGTTGCCCTTGATGTTGCAGACTTCACTACCCCTCCTAAGATCGGGGATAGCTTGCCTCAACGGCCACCTCCTTTGGAATTCCTCAACACCACCTCCACTCTACCCCTAAACCTGAAGGTGCATCAGCAAGTGAAGTGAAGGAGGTGTTAGGGCAAGCCAAAGGAGGTCCCCTTGCAGACCGTCACCTGGAACCGTCCTCTCTGGAGAAACCAGCCCGGAACCAACTCATTGGTGAGGACTGGCTTCCTGGGTAAGGGTGATGGAAGGTGTAAGGTTTGCAACTTACAGGGGTCGTGTTGGCTGTGCAGGGGTGTTAGCGCCAGGAAACATCTCCTGAGGTCCCCTATAGTGGAGGGAGTTGACCAGAGTTTTATCCGTTACGAAACGACCCTGTGCAGTCCCCCACATGAGGAGAGAGTCATTCGCATCAGGGTCGTGAGACGGCTAAATGGACCCCATCGGTAGGGCAGCCAGTGTAGCATGCAACCATGCAACCGTAATCTGCAGAGGTCTCGATAGCCGAAAGGCGTCAGGAGCCAAGCATCAACTTGAGATAGAGCGAGGGGCCCCATCTGGGGACGGAAACCAAGGGCCCTGATGAGGAACGAAACAATCCCAGGATCAAGGGTATCTATGTGGACCCACCAGACCCACCAAGGGACCCAGAAACCACCCCCAAGTCCGATCGGATGAAACCTGGCTGCCTCATCATCAACCCCAAGATCCCCGAAAGGGTCACCCAGACGCAACAGCAGGATGACCACTATTCATCCAACCTCCCCAGCGACCCCAAACCAACCTGACGATCCATCTCATGGACGTTGGCTGCCTCGTCCTGAACCTTGAGACCAACCTGACAATCGACCACAGACCCAAAACCAGACGACCAAGCCCCACATGATCAACCCCAGGATCCAGCCAAGATCTCTAACACAACAAGCAACACAACTAACTTCTACCCTATAAATCAAGGTACCCGATGACCACCCCAAACCTCGATCGTATGAAACCCGAATGTAGATCCAAGATCGACAACAGATCAACCAACTCTCACGCAACGAATCTTCAACGTGCAACCCAGAAATGTAAGAAAAAGACCAACTCCCCTCAAAACGCCAAAAATCACCTCCAGCCTTAGAAGAATCCAAAAATGGGCCAAAAGCAAAAATATGAAAATGACAATCTCTTATGTCGATTCTGTGACACAAAAATCGCACACGCCCAAGTTGCTCTTTACCATTCTTCCAATGTTTGTTCAATCATGTTCAATCTGACAATCGAAAATGGGCCCTGACTCCAAATCTGACCGAGCTCCGAAAAAATCCCATGAAAACTGGTCACCCCCTTTTCAAAAAAACCAGGATCCCAACCACAAATCAAGATTGGCCCAAGAATCCAAAAATGGCCCAAAAATCAAAAAATCTGTCTATGGTGAAAAAAATCAAGATTTGGGCCATTTTTGAGATTTAGCCCATCTTTAAATTTTGGACCCCAAACCCGATTTTTTGGATCATTTTTGATTCCTCGAGGTCATGGTTGAGTCCCTACGCAGTCATAAATCGGTGCATCCAAGATCTCGAGAAAGTGGGTCAGTCATAAGGAGTAAGTGAGGTCATGTCAGCGCAGCGCAAAGGAGGTGGCCTTGGAGACAGCACCCGTAGCAAGGATGAAAAGCAGTGCCCCACCTGGAGTCAACTTGTTGACGAGGATGGGACACGGAGGAGCATTATTGCGTGGGGTCAAGGTTCGCAACTTGCAGGGCCATCGGTTGGGCGAAGCCTGCTACTGAACATTAGTAAGCAAAGGGACCTTCCTTGGCCGTCTGGCCTGGAGGACCCTCCCAGCGGAATCAGTAAGAGAACGAGGGGTATTGGCGCCAGGAAGGCATCCTTGGGGGCCCCTTTGGGGGGATGGCTGACTGGAGCGTGGCCCCATAGTGAATGACATTGTGTAAGAAGACCCAGCAAGGTGCCCATTAGTCCGTGCAACAAAAATCTGTAGGAACCAACCAAAGCTTCTGGTAGAGCGAGGGGGCCCCTCAGGGGACGGAAGCTGAAGTCGTTTGCTGGGATCAAACCTTTTGGTGAACGCGTGCAAGGGGGTCCCCTACGGGGGAAGTGTGCGAAGTTTCACCCTTGTGCAGATGTTCACCGTGCAACCCAGATCTGTATGTTTAGACAAGCGATAGCACTTCAGTCACCAATCAACCCCATCGAGTAGAGCAAGGGGACCCCTCTGGGGACGGACACCGTAGGGCTTGATGGATGACAAAGCACTGCAAGACGCGCAGCTCCCACAGATACCCGTCGCCCCACCCCAACAGCATCGATCGCAAGTCATTGAATGTTCCTGTGGGCACGCTCCAGTCCTCTGGGTGTCCCTGCAAGTTGCAATCCTTATCGCCCTCTGATTGGCTACCATCGATCTCCAGCCGAACATCATGCAAGGGCCACCCTCCCGGATCCCCACTAACACCCACCTCCACTCTCGCCCTCTGAAAGCCTTGAGACCAACCCGAAGATGGTTCCCGAGATTCCCAACAGGACCACCAACTTCCACTCTATCAACCCAAGGACCCTGAAACTATCCTGATGATCAATCCCGCGAACCTGGTCTCCTCATCAAGAACTCCATGACCCACCCAAAGATGAACCCCAGAACCCATAACAAGATGACCAATCTCCATGTGATCCATCCCCAGGAAGCAGCCCAAATCTGTAAAAGCATGACCATCCCTACCAAGTACTACGCGACCAAACCAAGAGACCTAGAAACCTCCCCGAGGACCAATCACATGAAACCCTGCCAAGATGTTGAAAACCCCAAGACCAACCCTTCGATCAACCCCAGAATATCCAACATTGTGACCAAATTCCTCATGATCTTTCTTCAGAAAGCAACCCAAATCTGTAATCATCTGACCAACCTTCACCCAAACCCCAAAAACCCCTTCAGACATAGAAAAATCCAAAAATGGCCCAAAAACCCAAAAAGACAATCTCTTATTTTGATTTACCGTCCCGAAATTACCGTTTATCCAATATTTGTTCAATCCAGAATCGAAAACAGGTCCGACCCCTGATTCTGGCCAACCTCCCAAAAAATCCCATGAAACTTACTAACCCCTTTTTCCATAAAACCGAAGTCAACCCCAAAAATCGAGAAAGGGCAAAAATCCCAAATATGGCCCAAATCTAAAAAATCGTGACTATGGATCGAAAAATCAAGACTTGGGCCAATTTTGAACTTTTGGCCCATCCCGATTTTTGGACCCCTGAATCCAGATTTGGCCCATTTTTGAATCCTTGAGTCGCTAGTTGATGATGTCCCCGGCGTCCCTATGTAAGCCAGCAGGCAAGCTCCATGAAGTTCAGCGGTGCAGCCAGGATGTTGAAGTTGAGAGTCAAGGGGAAGAGTGAGGGTGGTGCTGACGCAAGGAGAAGGAGGTGCCCTTGCAGACTGTACCCTGGAGGATCTCACTTCTTAGCGCTCCACCTAGGTGAGATTTGTATGGTGATAATCGACCCCATACCGAAGAGGTCCCACGAGGAAGAGCGGTCAATATGTATTTTGGGTCAGGTGCAGCCAAGGTTTTTAGTGAGGAGGGGTAGTTAGCGTTGGAGTGAAACCCTTGGGGGCCCCTATAGGGGAGGTGTAACGACAGAGCGTGACCACTCGTAACGACCTTGAGCAGATCGAGGGGACCCACCAAAAGATCCATGAAACCGAGCAACCAAAGTTTGTAGTAGCAACCTAAGCGCAGGACTCAATGGAGGTTGTGAAGCAGAGCCAGGGATCCCCTTTTAACGGGATGACCGCCCTAACCAACAACCACCCAACCAAAGACCTTCAAACCAACCCGAGGCCCGATCCCATGAAACTTGGCCACGATGTAGAGAATCCTGAAACGCACCCGAAGATAAATCCCAAGATCCCCAACACCCCCTCCAAGTTCCACCCAACTGATATCCACGAAGCAACCTTTGTCTAGAAAACGATGATAACCCCTACCAATGTCCACCCTACCTCATCAAGGAACCTTGAAACCAACCAGAAGACCGATCGCATGAGACCTGGTCGAGGTGTTTTGAACCCCGAAACCCATCTAAAGATGAGCCCCAGGATCCTCAACACCGTGACAAAGCCCCATGAGACCAATCCTCAAGATGCAGCCTAGACTTATAATATCATAACCAACCTCACCAAGTCCCACATTATCCCATCAAGGGACCCCCAACCAACCCAAAGCTTGATCCAACGAAACTTGGCCAAGCTGTTTGAGATCCAAAACTCACCCAAAGATGAACTCAAGAACCCTCAACAATCTAACCAACTCCCACACAAGCAGCCTAAATCTTTGAAAAGGTGGCCAAGTTCCTCTGAAATCCCAAAATCTACTTTCAGACTTAGAAAAAATCAAGACCTCAGATTCCAAGAAAGACAATCTCTTATTTTGAATTAGTGACCCAAATACTACCCACTCCCAACTTGCTATCTACGAACATTCCAATATCTGTTCAATCTCCAAATCCAAACTTGGCCCAAATCTGTCAAGTACCCAAAAAATCCCAAGTAACTTGGTAACCTACTTTTACAAAATTCTAGGAGCAGGTCTAAAAATCGAAAATGGGCCAAAAATCCGGAAATAGCCCAAAAAATCAAAAATCGAATCTATGGTTTTATCAAATTTTTGGGCCGTTTTTGGAGAATATTGAAGATGGCCCAACTGTCATAGATTCAGATTCTAGGACCCAAAAATGGCTTAAACCTCAAAAATCAAAAATGGGCCAAATCTGAAAATTGAGGGTTCATAAATCAACCTCAAGATGGGCAGGCAGGATCATCATCAAGGAAGTTCAACTGGTCAGGTTCGATCATCAGCAGGATGTTCATCTGTGCAGCAACAATCATCTAGGTCAACACCACCAACTCTATCATCATCAAGGGTCCAGATCACGGCCATCAGTCCCATCAACAGCAGTACCTCACCGGTCATCCACTCAACAGGACGTCAGCGGTGCAACCAGGATCATCAACAAGGAGTTCACGGTCACTAGCTCCAACAGCAACAGGAACATTGAGGCCATCAGACCCATCCTCGACAGGAAGTACGTGGTCACCTGACCATCAACTTCATGAACCGTACGGTAATCAGGATGGTCATCACATCCGATCCGCACCCCCTCCGATCTGACCTGACCCAATCTGATCTGAATCGAGCCCAAGCAACTGTGATGAGTCTAAGGGCAAAAGTCGTCCATCCAGTGCAACGGCGATTGGTAACGCTTAAGGCCAGCTGTGATCAAGGATACAAGCGATGCGATCAAGTTGCTAGTGAGTCCCTACGGATGTCAGCAGGGAGGTCGTCAAATGCTGCAGTGGTCATGAAGAAGTTGGGTGAGTCAATCACGTGGAGTTAGCCAAGGTGGTGTGTTAGCGCAGGTCGAAGGAGAGTGGCCTTGCGTACTGTTACCTGTAAGGTTCCTCCTCAGAGTGACCAACCCACAGTAGTCCCAGCTTGCTGGGATGACGCAGCACACAAAGAGTTACAAGGATGGTACACGGAGATGAGGGGCCTGAAGTGTACAAGGTTCGCACCTCGCAGGCCACCCGGTTGACCGTAGCTTGCACTACAGTAGCAATAGTAGCGCAGAGACCTTGCGGAGCTCGTTCAGCGTGGATCAGTAGCAAGGGAAAGTACGGGGTGTTAGTGTAGGTTACCCATCCTTGGGACCCCACTAGCGGAAGATGGGTAACTGGAGTGTGGCCCGGAAGTGAACGACCTTGAGGTCAGGAGTCAGTGCAGCCAGGATGTGTAGATGAGACAGCTAGCTCCCATGTGGAGAGGTAGCAAGTGTAGTGAAGGGGTGTTAGCGCAAGCACCCGTCCTTGGCGCCCCACTTGCGGGAGACGGGTGCTGGAGCGTGACACGTAACGAAACGACCCCGAGTCAGTTCAACATCAATCGGTATCAAGTGAAGTGCAGTGAAGGGGGTGTTAGCATGGAGCGAGCATTCCTTGGGGTAGGTGCCCCTTGGTGAGAGAGTGACGTAGTCAGTAAGCGAAGCAACCAGGTGAAGGGTCACCATACCAATGTCAGTACGCTTCATGACCAAGGTCCATTGGTGTAACATCGGTTGGTAAGGATCTAGATCCGTCAGTTCGGAACGGTGTCAGCAAGTGCAGTGAAGGTGAATGTTAGTGAAGGTTTCTCTCCCTTGGGGCCCGCTTGCGGGAGGAGAGATGCCATAGTGTTTCCACCATAACGGAACGACCTCATGCAGACCGATTCAGCAGTGATGGGTAAGGGTAGATGATGCGGTCCTGAAGTGCATGAAGCAGTCCAAGGTCAACGATGAGGAACCTCCAGCCCCTGGAGTAGCAGCGGAAGTCGAGGAAGCAGCCTCTTCAGTCCAAAACAGGGTCCATCATCAAGTCCAGTGCAGCCAAGATCGTTAGGTTGTTGATGGGAGGTACAAGCATGCAGTTTGTTCAGTCGGTAGCAGAGAACGTACGAGCGAGCGATACGAAGGGGTTGGGGCCCCATCGGTGAGCGAGTGAGGGAGTGTTAGTAAGTGAGGTATGAGCGCCCTAGTCGAGGTCCCCCTACGGATGTCTACACTAGATCCTTACCAACAGGTCCCAAGGTTGAACAGGGATTGGTAGGTATCCAAGTCATGCGAGACACGAGCGACCTGTCACCAGTCGGAATCATCATGCGGTCATGTGTCCCTACAGAATCCGTGAGCGAGGTGACCCTCCGATTAACGTGGTTCAATGTCAATTAGTAGGCTCATCATGTTTGTCAGATGCAACAGCGATCGGTACGATCATGCAGTCCGTCGGTGGGTAACCAAAGCGGTAAGTATGCCCGCGAACAACCCTACGACCGACCACCCGCTGAGCAGATCAACACCAAGAATCAGATAACCCACGCAACTCCAAGGCACCGACGCTGAGCAACCACAATCTGTCAACCTTACACGATGTTGGTCGAAACGCTCCGTAGCCCATCCATCCCCTGAAGGGTCCCCTTGAGATGGGCTACTGCGCTAAAATCTCCCTCGAAAATGACCCACCCTCCTAATGCCATCCCCTTGTCCAGACAGTTGTCCTGCAGATGGCCCCCATCCCCCAACCAACGCTCTGGATCGCATGCTGCGGGGCAGTTTGGTGGTCAGCAAGTTGCAATCCTTATCACCATCTGACCAAATACCTTCGATCTCTGGGTCAACATCATGCAAGACCACCTCTCTTGAACCACTCCGCTAATACAATCCATCGCTCTCCACCCACCACCCACCAAGCTGCTGAGGGACTCGAACCCCCTTCACCCAGTCGAACTGGACATGTTGTGATACACCAAGCGGCAGACACCTCATCACGAGTGGTCAGTAGGAGCAAGCTCTCGTTAGTGGCCCCCGCCACAACAACCTGATCCAACGAACAGAACCCTGCAGAAAACCGTCCCTGCAGAAGCCGCAGCAGTGAACCAAAGCCTACCCCTCTGTACCCCCACGCCAACTGATGCAATACGCGATCCCGCCAAACCAACAGGTAGTCCCCCAACACCCAGTCACCCAAGCAGCCCACCAAAGCAGACCACTGCAAACAACCGGGCATCCACAGAACCACCAACGGCCACCGTCCCCAGCCCTAGTAGCAACCAGGATCCAGCAGCAGCAACGCCAACCACAGACACCTCAAGGCCCCTCCCCGGCACCAACACCCCAGCCCGCACCCCTCATGAAACTGCAGAGTATGAGACAACATGTTTCCGTCTATGCAGACTCGAAACTTCTTGAAAACCCACAGCCAAAGCCACTATGAACTGTGCCAGGCCGCACCGCCCCCCACTTCTGGGAGCCACAGCAGCAGCCAACTTTCTCCACTCCTGAAGCAGCCCCAAAACGCTTTACACCAAGATGGCTTGATAACCACCCCACGCAGCCCTCATTGTAACCTCCTCCCACACCCCCACGACAGAGATGCAGAATAGCCAGCCCTATCGTTTGAAGCAAACCCGCCGAACATGGAGGCACCGCGGTCAACGCAACCACCACCGCCACCAACCTCAGCACCACCCAACGATAAGTCACCCAACCATCCTCCCACCAAAGAGCCACCCGAAGGCAACCCATCAACGCGAAGACCCCCAGCCAACCAACCCCTGAAGCAGCACCAAAGCCCAGCTCACCTGACTACCAGAGACCCAGCACCACCCCCCAAGGAGAACCACCAAGCCCAGTGCAGCAGCAATCTTAGCAGCACGAAGCCACAGCCAAACTCGAGTCCTTCCCCCCCTGTGTCCGCAGGATCCCACGCGGTAAGATTCGCTGAAGCCAGATCCTAACTGACCACTCTCCCAACCCTCACGAGGCAGCATCAGTAACACTTCCCCGTTGACATGGAGACGCCCAATCACTGACCTCTCGGCCGTTCCCCGTGATGAGCAGCCCGTGCAGTAGAACCCCCCCATCCCCCCACCCCAGCACGTCACCATGACGCTCAGGTAGACCAACCCCCCAGTCCAGAAGCACACACAGCAAGCCCCCACCAACACCCCACTACCCCTCCTAAGAGAAGCAGCAGAACACCAGCAGGACCCCCACCAAGTGCACCCCCAAACTGCCGAGCAGCAGCCAGGGTGAAGCTCTATTCAGGAACCCCGTAACATGCAGCTACCGAACCAACAACCAACAGGTTCAGCAAATCTGTAGTGCCTTCTCTTCGATGCAGGGCAGGGTGTGCAGCCAGAAACACCTTCGGCCCCATCCGTGATCTAAGCCAAGCTGCTGTAGCGATCCCTCTCCCTCACTCCCGACAACTCCAACGCTGGTCATGTGAAGGTCTCGCAGTCACATGAGTTGGTTACCTCTCTTCTACAGTTCAACCTGCACACGATCACACAAAGCCTGAGCGCCCCCCTGTTCGCCATAGTGCCCACTTCCCCTCGTAAGCTTTTCTTCCATGCCTAGCTTGTCACACCCCCAGCACCAGCCCCCCTCACCACTCAGCCCCACAGAACACCACAGCAAACGAGAGCATAGTCCCCCTAGAGAGACCACACCCATGCCCACACCAGCACCCCACAAGACCTCCCAGCAAGCGACCAGCCCCTCCCACAATCACAACCAGAGCCACCCCACCCCTTAACAGCCAGCCTGAGAGCCCGCCATCAACGAAGTAGAACCAACCCGACCATCACTGCAGCCAGCCACCCCACCCACGATCACCAACGCAAGCCCCAGCCACCTCCAAGGAAGCACCCAAGGCCCACGCTCATCACTGTAAGCAACGCAACAAGCCACCAGCCCCCACAACAACCACCAGCCAACACCTGCACCAAAGTCCCGCAGAACCAACCATTCAACGCCAGAGGACGATCTTCGCGTCACATCAACCAAGTGCCCCACACAACCCAGCACATACCCACACAATGGCCACCACCAACGCCAGCGGCAGCCAAGGATGCAGCCCAACATGTCAGTTGAGTACAATTAGCCACCTTACTCCCCATCCGCGAGAACTACTCACACAATGACTGGATACTTCTCCCCCCATACCCCATTACCCCACCCTCTCCCCCCTTGCCGCCTACTTGCGCCTCTGCCTGATGCAGCCTGAGTCGTTGGTCCTGTTTTTCCCGGTAAAGCCCTCTGTACATGAAGCCGCCATGTCCCCGATCCTCCAAGTGTGAGCCTACACAGTCCTGGTACTCGTTAACTCTAGACCCGCTGTCAAGAATCAAAACACAATATTCCGCCCCACGCCCCAGCCACAGCAACCACCCTTGGCAATGAAACGCCACAGCACCCATCCCAAGGTCATGCAGCGCCCCACCGCAGTCAGTAGAAGCCAAGCCAAAGCCATGTCTGTCCCTCGCAGAAGAGACGGAAGCCGCACCACAATGCCACCCCCAACAGCGATTGCCCCAACAACCTATCCCCTCACCAACAGCCCCAAGGAGCCACAAACAAGGAAACCACCGATGAAGCCACCATCACTGAGTCCTGCACCAAGTACCCTTCCCGGACGAGCAGTTGGCATGTTCCGCCAGCACCGACGCTCGTCCCAGAGGTATCCGCCACCCGCATACCCCCACCCACTCCTGCTCATTGACAAGCTTTCAGTCCTGGTGGCTCCTTTGTTAAAAATCCTCACCCAGTCCGGTCTGGTACCCTGCACTCCCAACCTGGAGTACCCCAGCCACTTGCCACAAGCCCCTCCTACGCCTATAACCTACTCTCTGCCAACCTGCAGCATGACGCACCCCCAACCCCACCCAGCACCGCCCCAACCCACACCCCTGCCAGAACACCCACCCAACCTCCACACCCACCGACCAACCCACCACCCAAGCGGCAGCCGTCCATTGATGAACCCGTAAGTCGAAGCAAGCACCCTCACCGCGATCCCAGCTGAAACACGACTGCGCAGTCCTGAAAGCGCCCACACCCCATCCAACCTCCAACACCCAAAACCACCGTTCGGACCCTGTTCCGGATGAGCATGCTCCGTCGAACTGGTGGCCCTTGAAATTGCAGATTAGGTTCCTCCCATCGACTACCATCGATGTCCGGACCCCAGCCACCTCCTTTCGACTCCGCTAACACTCATCCTCCACAGTGCTCTCACTCAAGCCCCCCGCCAAGCAACGCCCCAGCCGAATCCCCTCCCTCACGAGAAGCATCACCGCCACAGCCCCACCCAGCACGAAGCCCTTTGTGATAGCAGATGCCATCAGCCGAACCCAGTCCAGCATCAAGCACCCCTCCCCATAGTCACCACGAGGAAGCCAAGGAAGCAACGCCCATCCAAAGCAAAATGCACATCACCCCCTCAACCTCAAGCAGATCATACCGGACACCAGCCCATCGTCCCAGTCTTGCCTCGGATCCCCCCGACAGGTACCGCATACCAACCGCATGAACATAGACAACCGCCGCAAGTAGTAACAGGGCCCTTCCTTGCCCCTCCCAACTCCATGAACCGCTCGCTACTCCACCCGCACCCACAACTCACCAACCAACCCGCCAATCGATCAACCACCCGACACCCAACCCACCCCGTACCCGTCCAAACGCCCCAAAGAGCGCTGTACCATTCTGTAGATGAACCAAGCACCCGATGATGAACTAACAAGTCGACCGACCAGCAAACCATGCCGAGTCCTCGCTGCATTCATCAAGCTGTTCAGTTGCCCGCCCTCCAGGACGCCCCTCCCCAGAAAATTAGCCCACCCCTGAAATCCTAGCCCCACCCTCCCGCGAAGGAGAAGCAAAGCCAAAGCCCCGATGATGAGCCAACCACCCATGAAGCGACCCCCTGTCCAGAGGCCAACCAACCCATCTGTTAAGGCCCACCCCACCACCAATAACCCGAAGGCACTACATGACGAAATACGTGAACTACAGATGAACCAGTGAGCCTCTCTACAGCACGCAGCAAACAATGCACCACACCTATCGCTCTAGTGACCGTCCTCCCCAATTACGCAGCCCTTCCGAGGTGTTGGATTACCCGTCTTCCACCAGAGAGACAACCACCACAACACCACCCAACCTCCCCGGTCATTGATTGCCCCAAGTTGAGTGCTAGGCAATTTAAGAGACAATGGACAGTGTCACAGGCGTTGCCCCTCCTAAGCACCCCGCAGCAGTCCTTGAACGGATCTAGGGATGCGTATGGATTAGAGAGGGAAGAGAGTGTGGCTCCCTGTTGATGTGTATGAACAACCATGTTCCTCCGCAGCCAAGATTTAAAAGTGACCCATGGAGGACCCCTGAAACCAACCCGAGGACTGATCCCACGAATCTTGGTCATGACGTTGAAAATCTCAGAATCCACCTCTCGGTGAACCTTGAGATAATCAACACCGTGACCAAGTTCCATGCAATTGACCCCCAGAGAGCAACACTGATTTGTAATATCACGACCAAGTTACTATAAAGCCCCAATACCCACCTTTGAACTTAGCCAAAAATCGAAAATCTTAAAAAAAAAAGCCCAAAAATGACAATCCCTTATTTCGTTTCGTGACGCAAAAAGAACCCTCACCCAACTTGCTATCTACGAAACTTCCAATCTGCGTTCAATCTTGTTCAATCTGAGGTCGAAAATCGGATCTGAGGGTCCATCCTGACCAAGACCCCAATAATCCCCATGAAACTTAGCAAGGCCTTTTTCAAGAAATCTGAGGTCTAGCTCAAAAATCCAAAAATGGGCCAAATCTCAAAAATCGTGAATATGGTAAAAAAATGTACATTTCGGCCATTTTTAAACTTTTGGCCCACTTTTCAGATTTTGACCCCTCCCTCGATTTTTGGCCCATTCTCGAATCCTGGATTTGATAGTTTTGTGGTCTCCCATGGATGTCAGCAGTTAGTATATCAAGATGTCAACAGTGCAGCGAAGATCGTTAGAAAGTTGAGCAAGTGGGAGGGTATTAGCGCAAGGAGAAGGAGGTCCCCTTGCAGACCGATGGTAGAGTAGCCTCTCTCCGGAACAGCATCCCCGGACCAACTTTTTGGGAGAGGAGGCTGTGTAGGTAAGGGGTTATGTAACCGTAAGGTTTGCAACTTACAGGGGGATCCGTGCCCTCGAACGTTGTAAGCAAAGAGACCTCGTCCAAGAAGACCCACCGAACCACTCCCTAATCACTTGGCTGCCTGGCCTGGTGGCCTCTGTCCAGAAAGGCAATAAGGGAATCTACCCAGCAAAGGGCGCATGAATCCGTGCAACCCAGATCTGTAGTTGACACAAGCGATAGCGCGTAGGAACCCGATGAAGTTGATAGGTAGAGTGAGGGGCCCCTTCTGGGGACCAAAGCAGAGGTCCTCGATCCCCAAGGTTTGGCCGCAACTTAGCAGAGGTGCCTTGAGGATCTTGGTTCAGCCGCAACCCTATGTAATCCTGGAAGAGGGTAACGTGATTCTGTAGAAGGGTAACGTTCTCCTCAAGAAGGGGTACCTGAACCTCAATTAGAGCCGAGCTTTTTATGAAAGTTAACGATATGTGGACAGTAACAGGGGCCTACTTGGTAAGGGTAGTAGTTCAGAGAGGCCCAATTTGTGGACAGTGAAGCCAAGATTTTCATAAGGTTTCAAGTCAATATCCAAAACGTTTAGTTAGAGCAAGGGCCTCCCTGGGGACAGAAGCAGTAGGAGCTTGGTTGGGAGGGGTTCTTAGTAAGCCTCAAGGGGATGATGGCGACCTCGCTACCAACCTGATGACCGAGATTACCACCGTCAACCTTGAGATCAACAGCGCCAACTTCAACACCCCACCCTCGGAAACTAACATGCCTACCTTGGGATCACCGCTGCCATCAACAAGATCGACCTCACTGTCAACAAGATGGAGATCGCGATCAACCCCAGGACCATCACCGACAACTCCAAGATCAACCCCATGAAACTTGGCCACGATGCCACAAACCTTGGAACTCACCCAAAGATAAGTCCCGAAATCCGTAACACCACGACCAACCTCCATGCGACCGACCTTCAGGAAGCACCCCGAATCTGTAGATGATCACCTTACTCCATCCAAACCCAAAAAATCATCTTCGGACTTAGCCAAAAATTGACTCCGGAAATGACAATCCCTTCATCCGTTTCGCTGTCCCAAAACTGAGTGTCTCCCAACTTCCTCTTTACCGTTTCTCCAATATTTGTTCAATCTTGTTCAATCTGAGATCCAAAAAGTCGATCTGACCCCCAATCCTGACCAAACCCCCGAAAATACCACGCAACTTGGCCGCCCTATTTTTCAAAAAATCAAGGCCGACTTCAAAGATCAAAGATGGGCCAAAAATCCGAAAAATGGGCCAAAAATCAAAAATCGCGTCTATGATATTTTGGGCCATTTTTGATCAGTCTGGTACTTTGGCCCAACTCGATAGATCCCAAAACTAGACCCAAAAATGGGCCAAATCTTGATCTGAAAAATTGCATTTAGACCTCAAAAATCTAGGAGTGGGAACTTTCAGATTGATTGATCACCCTCAAAATCGAACATAAGTTGGACAAGTTGTTTTTCAGGATCTGAAAGCTCCAAGCTCCAAGATTTGGCCCATAACTGGGGTTCGATCCTGAAACCGACCCTACGATCGCACGTCATTTGGGAAGGTGGTTTCAAGGTTCCCAACAGAGGAGGATCAAGATGGCCCAAAGTTCCCAAAAATGGGCTAAAATCTTGAAATCTTGAATGTTTCCCAACATTTCTAGGTCGCTTTTCGAGGTTTTGGATGGACGAAGGTTGGTAAGCCAAATTATCAAGAAAGAGCTCAACGGTGCAGCCAAGATCATTAGTAAGAAGGGTCAATCAGCGGGCGAGTGAAGGTCAGGTGTTAGCGAAGGGGTTCAAGGAGATGGTCTAGCGTTCCGTCACCTGGAGTGTTACCCTTCAGAGTGGTCTGCCCACAGTAGTCTCCAACTTGTTGGAGACGGCGAAGTCACCTGAAGGGCTACGAGGACAGATCACGGAGATTGGTAGTATGGAATGTGTAAGGTTCGCAACTCACAGATCACCATTGGCCCCGTAGGGTGCCTGACCGTAACGTTGTAAGCAAAGCAACCTTGGCGAAGCTCCCCACCGCCAATCGGTAGCAACAAGTGCAGCGTAACGAAGATAGGTGTTAGCGCAGGCAACCTGTCCTTGGGGCCCCGCTTGCGGGAGACAGGTTGAAGGAGCATGGCCATTGTAGTGTAGCGGAATGACCACCCCGAGGGCCCGATCAGCAGGAATCGTATGTAAGTGCAGTGAAGCGTAAGGATGTGTTAGCGCAGGCCCAAGGAGCCGAGGTGAGCTTGCGAGCACGTGACGAGGCGTTGGGCTGTAGCGTGCATCCTGAAGTGTAACGGAACGACCCTGCGGAGCTACCCAACCATGATCCGTAAGCAAGTGGAGGCAGAGGAGGTCTTAGCGCAGGTCTACCCGACAGAGGCCTCCACGGAGCTTGCGCAGTGGAGATGAGGGTAACAGTAGCGTGGCTCCTCCAAAGTAACGACCCCGTGCAGCATTGAGTTGTAGTTCGGAACATACAAACGAGCGATCCCTTGTTGTAGGGCCCCCGAGGGTGAGGAGTGAGGAAGTGTCAGTGAGCGAAGCGACTTTGTTGCAGCACCCCACGGACATCAGTAGACCATCAACAGGTTCCTCGGCCAGTAGAGCAGTGATTGGTGAGTCAGATGGTAATCAAGGTGAGTGAGGCACAAACGACCTCGTGTAGGGGTTTCCCTGCATATGTCAGTAGGTTCAAGATCAATAGCTGCCAGGGTCAGCAACTCGATCGTCACCATCGTCAGCCCAAGTCTAACACACGTTCCGTAGGGAACCCTAGCGCGAACAACCTCTGATCGCCCACGATGGGGGAGCGCTCCATCAACCACAGGAGCCAATGTGTCATCGATCCATCTACTCGACCAACAACAAGGAGTGCAATGGAGCAGATTCGATCGCGATCGGGTTGTCAACATCACCTCGTTCATCAGAAGTAAGGTCACCAAGGTACCAGATTGATCAGCAACAACACCCTGCGTCTATCAGATCCAAGTTACAGGGAGGAACCTACCGCCCTCAACTAACAACAGCAGGAGCCAGCGGTGCAACGAGGATCATCAGCAGGAAGTTCACGGCCATCATATCCAACATCTCCAGTAAGGTCAACCACACCTCGATCCTCATCAGGGACGTCACCACCTACTTTATGAACTACAGCACGTCAACATCACCTACTCAACCGACGGGAAGGTAATACCGATCATCGGGAAGTTCCTCACCAAAAATCGAGCCAGGTGTGTCTGTGTCAGTGCAGCAACGGTTTCAAAAGCAACAAGACCACCGGAAGGATATCACAATCAACGACTCCAGGGTCCCAAAAAACGAGAAGGACATGACAATCATCGGAAACGACATCACCAACACCCCATCATGATCACCAGGAGAACCAGCTGTGACTACACGATTACCAACAGGAAACCGTTCAACACCGATCTCCAGCAGTCCTGCACGATGTCGTTCCAGCTGGGGCACGCTCCGGGGGGACCAGGTGGGTCAGCAAGTTGCCCACCTTACCTCACTCCAATTGACTACCACCTATCTCCTTGAGGACCGTGTGCAAGACCCACCCTCAAGCCCCCCTCCACTACCACCCCAGCTTCCACTCGCCACCACCCACTCAGCCAGAGCAACCACGATCATGACCATCAAGACCAACCACATGAACAAAGAATCCAGCGTAACCAACAAGCGAATCGACATGAACATCACCACGAGTCCCAACATCAGCGAAATAACCGCCAGCACCAGGTACTCAACCAGCAAGCGCAACAACGATCTGTAACCATCACCACCACCAACGACGTCATCACCAACAGGAAGGATGTCACCAACGCAGGATGGAACGTAGTATCGCACGGAAGGACAGCGGGATCAGCACGCATTCCATCAAGCTTCAACGGTGCAGCCAAGGTCTTTCGGAAGGTGAGTCAACCAGGCGCAGGTAGCAAGGGGTGTTAGCGAAAAGGGTTCAAGGGAGTGGGTCTTGCATGAGCGTTCGACGTAGAACGATGGTAGTTGTTATGACCAGATAAGGGATTGCAACCTACTGACCCACGACGGGCCCCGCAGCGTGCCCCGCAGCTTTCATCAGATGTGCAAGTGCCCATGCGGCGAGCACACCTGTCTGGACAAGCAATAGCGCGTCAGGGACGCAACAGTGATCGTAAGTGAAGTCCATCATAGGATGATGTTAGCGTAGTGACGCAAGAGGTGAGTAGCGAGCTTGTGAGCATGTGGCGAACAGGGTCACGAAGCGTTTCACCCATAGATGAATAGAACGACCCTGTTCACCAGGGACCAAACAACCAAGAGACTAGCAAGTGCAGTGGTGATGAGGTGTTAGCGTAGGTTGAGGGAGGTGAGTAGCGAGCTTGCGAGCTATGGCCAACCGGTCGACCGGGGCGTGCCTCATCGTAACGGAACGACCTCTTGCAAGGTACTTCGGTTCAGCGGTATTCTGTAACGTAGGTTGATGCGAAGTACGAGCATGCAGTTCGTTAGTTGATAGTAAGATTACAAAGTGAAGGTCCTAACCAGGAGTGTCCCTACAGATGTCAGCAGTCCAGTCATCACGAAGTCCAGTGCAACAGCAATTGGTAGAGTTGAGGGTCGTCAAGTGAAGGAGTTTAAGACTGAACAACGCCATGAGTTCCTACAGATGTCAGTAGGTGGTTCATCCTCAGAGTCAGTTTGTTCGACAACGAATGGTAAGTCATCCACTGAAACGGCCACAGCTGGCTCCATCATCAGGTAGGAGACCATCACCACCAGGGTCACCACTGACGGGAACGACATGATGATCATCAGGAAGGACATGAACATCGACAACAAGGACATCATGATCTAGGATACCTCCAGCAGTACCAACGTCATCACCACCAGTCGAGCCAGCTCCGGCTTTCTCAGCTAACCAGTTCAGCATTGATCGGTTAGCCATCTTGCAAGATGTCAGTCGAAACGCTCCAGCCATCCTCCTCCTGCAAGCGGGGCCCAAAGAGAGGACGGCCTATGCTAACATCTTGCTTGCAACCAGACGAGTCACCTGACGCCCTACTGGTTGTCCCGACGGCTACCTGACCAACGCTTTGGGTGCACGCTACGGGGTGACCGGGCTGGTCAGCAAGTTGCAATCGTAAACCCACTCCAATCGACTACCATCGATCTCCGTGGGCCCAATCATGCAAGACCAACCCTCAAGCCCTCCTACGCCAACACCCCCTGCGCTACCCACCCCCAAGACAACACCTATCATGACCAACAGTGTAACCGACATCAACATCAGCTTGATCATCATCAAGGTCTCCACTTCCGCAGCCAAGATCGTCAACAACAATATCACCAGCTCAATCGTCAACTCGACCATCACGATCGACAGGATGGACAGCTCGATCGACGTCACCAGGTACTTAACCAGCAAGAGCAACATCGACTTGTAGACCACCAGTAGCTTCGACATCATGATCAGCACTCATCGCATACTCCATCAGCCTGATCGTCAACAGCATGCATGATCAGCACAATCGTCGACGTAATCAACAGGAGCAGCACCAACCTGCAGATCGGCACCGGCATCGCATACTCCATCAGCCTGTACACCACCGCCAAGAGCAACATCAAGCTGCAAACCAACAGCGACACCACCGTCAAGAGCGACAGGAACCCACGACCATCGCATCAATCGAACGTGCAACCACCGGAATCAACCCGAAGTTAGGTAGGTTGCCTCCCTGCGGATGTCAGTAGGCGATCATGAACAATGCAGCGGTGATGTTGAAGTGTTGCAGGTGAGCCAGCCGGAAGGAGTGAAGGTCAGTTGTTAGCGTAAGTCGAAGGAGGTGGACCTTGCAGACCGTCAGGATCAGCGCCTCTCTTCGGAGTAACCCACGCGGAGCCAACTTGTTGACGTCGTTCAGTCGTAAACTCCTTCCCTTGATGAGTTGGCTATCAACTGACTGGCCAAGAACCTTGCCAATCGAAGTTGAACTTGACTTGGCATGATTCCCGGCTGCTGTTTTCCCTTGCCATCTGCAAAGTCCCCAACTGTCTCCCTCAGCTCTGCCCCCCAGGGCACCGAGTCCACATGCATTCCTCGGCGCTGACATCGGTGGAGGCCCGAGGAGAGCACAAACAGTGAGAGACGGCAACGAAGAGCTTCCAGGCTGCAGCAAATGTACGTCAAAGGTGCTTGAAGCCGATCAGGGGAGACATACGCCAAGGACTTCATTCTGCAGGAGTATGCTGGGACGACTTTCTGGTTTTTGTTTCAGACCCGGGAACCCCCCTTACGCCTCCTCAGAAGCTCGGTTTGGTGCCATGGCATCCTTCTGGTGGAAAAAAGTGCACTTGACGCGGGCAGGCGGAACCTCAATCTGTAAAGGCATGAGCTCTTCGCCCAATGAATCGTTATTGCCCGTAAGGCCGCCCCTCTCCCCTGCCACCTTCTTTCGTTGTTTCGTCCTGCGTGCTTCATCGAGATTCAAGGTGAAATATTTGACCAAGGTGAAATGCACAACACTCGTATTCTGGCGGAGGGCGGAGGGGACGTGGGCGAACTGGGAGCGCTCTGTGTATGACCTAAAGGGGCTGGGGCAGTATTGGAGGCTGTTGGTAGTTGGTCATAGAAATGGCCTGTGGGAGCGCTAAGTAAGAAGGCGTTGGTCATCGCTTCTGCCTGGCGTCCAACCCCAATTCCTTCACTCTCCCCTTCCCCCTCCCGCCATCTCCTTTCTCCATTCCTCCCCCTGCCCCTCCTGCTCCACCTTCCTGTTCCAC
>KZ993924.1:8638-23300 GCA_003614705.1 Blyttiomyces helicus | reverse complement strand
CCCCCCCCCGGCGCCCGTGCTGCCGGTTCTGATCAGAGGCATAGCCTCTTTGTTCGAAAAGCTGGGAAATGCAGGAAGGAGAGGAAGAAGGGCACTTCAGGTTTCCGAATGTGACTTTTCTTGTCGACGGCGGACACTTTCAAGACAATATAATGTCTGACATGCCTTTCATCGCATGTTCCGGTGAAATTGTGCTCCTGGCTCCAACGTCGTGGGGGAGAGGGGAGAGGCGGGCTGCCGGCGCCCCGTCACGATGAGATGTTGAGCTCACGCAGGATGCTCTTTTGGCGCCCAAACCTTCTGAGTCGGGTTTGAGGGCATGAGAAAGGAGGTCAGACTGGATGGATGTCAAATCCTGAAGATATTCCAGGAACGTCTGCGTGTTGAGACACCGACAAGTGTCCACCGTCCACCAGGCGGTCGACTAGGTTGACACACGAGCTGCACTCCTCTCGCGACTTTTTGTAACCACGACGTTCAAAAACGAGCGCCGCTGCCTCTTCATCATCCGGGGAATATGCAGTGGAAATGCGAAAATGAGATTAAGGATGGGAAACGGACGACGGAGCAGGCGACGGTGACGGAGGAGCTCCAAAGAAAACTTGGGCGTCTGCCGCGTTCCCACTCCATCCAACAGTGGCGAAAGCTGCTGGCGATTGCCTCGCAAATCACCATGGTATCGTGCAATTGATGTGTTTGGTTTCCGAAGGAAGAGCGAGGGGGAGAGGCCAACGCCAACGCCAACGCCACTTTCAGCGCCATTTCATCATCCAAGTCGGACGACCAGATGCCCGACCACCCATCATCTCATCACCGACGTCAACCACACCCCAAGCTGCGTCCCCGCCAGAGTCTTCCATGCAATCTCATTCGACCCATCCTCCCCGGCCCGCGATCCTCAACCCTCCACCGCCGTCGAGTCCCAAACGCCATGTTCGATCCTCGTGCCCTGGTCTCCCCGATCGTCGACTTCGCCGTACAGGCACTCACTATCTATCGCGAAGCCCCTTCGACCGCTGCCCCCCTCCTCGACGCTGCGTAGCGCGCCTGCGCTGCCTTCCTGCGCTCGCCTGGCGTCGCCTCTGTGCCGGGCGCCCGCGAAAGGCTCAACCTCTGCAGCGGCATCTTCAGCGCCGCTCGCGAAGGTGCCGGCCCGCCTCCAAGCGTCCATGATGTCGATGCGGTCATCCTCGCCTGCAGCCAGTGGCAAGAAGTTGCACCTGCTTGCGAGCCGAGTGTTCTGTCGGAGCAGCCGCGAACGTGGGCCACGGCCCCGGCGGACGTGCTGCAGTACATGTTCTTGTGGCTTCGGGCGCTTGGCGGAGTGCGCGAAGGCAGCGAAGTCCATGCCAGAGCACCCTTGTTCGCAGGGCGTGGGGGCTTCTCGCAACCATGGAACTCTGGCGCATCTTCCAGATCTTGGGCAGGCCAGACCCGATGGGCCGCTTTGTTGCCACGATCAGGAGCAGCGGCCTCGTGGGCCAAGCGGCAAGAGCATTGCACGTCCGCGCGGTCCGACTTCGACCAGCTCTCTTCCCCATGGAATCAATACTGTTGGACAATCTCTTTTCGACTATGCTGAACCACCTCCCAGACCTTCGCTGCCTGTCGATCGGATCAATTTACAAGATGCCCCTCTCTATCCTCGCAAGCCTGTTGGAGCACTGCTCGAAGCTAGTCATCTATCACTTCGAAGGGTCAGTCGAGTGTGGCAAAAATGCGCGCAGAGGGGACGCGATCATCGAGGGCGTCCGCCGCCTAGAGTCTCTGAAGTTCGCTGCGGAGGACTTGCACCTCGAGCTGGCGCCGGCTGTCGACCGCGCCACTGGCCCAAATCTGATTCGTTGGAAGGGTTACGGGAGCGACGCGGCGAACGTTGCCGCAAAGTTTCTCAATCTTGCTGTTCCCAATCCGATGAGAGTCGCTCTCTTCCTGAGAAGAAGCCAAATGTCCGAATCTGAAGAACATTGAAGACCGGTCTGTCACGACATTTTCGTTTAGTCAAAGCGACACTCACAGCCTCGAATTGTCGCATCTTGCAGCCATCGCGGCGGGCTGCGCCCATCTCGTCTCGGTCGACCTATCAAGCGCGAGAGTTACAGACACCGGCGTCCTAGCACTCCTAAAGCACTGCCCTGCAATCGCGGAGCTCAGCCTCTGCGACACAGCGGTAACCGTCGCCACGATCAAAGCTCTCCAACCCCACCGCCCCCTATCCCTGCTCGCCCTTGCAAACGACGACGACCTACGCATGTTCGCCACAAACGATTCAGAAATCGCCCTCCACACCCTATTCTTCACACGCGGTGCATAAGCTCACGCTCCTTCGCATCGCTGAGCCAGGCTAGGTCATCCCCGCGGAGCTCTGTCGCATGTTCATGGACCTCAAAAGCATCCGAAGTCTCCACCTTGCCCGCGAGTACTCACCCAGCTTTGTCGTTTTACTCACCCAACGCCTGCCGGCACTGCGAAACCTCGGGATTGACGGCTGGCAAGATATGTTTTTCGACATCATGGATCAGATCAATCCCCGCGTCATGGTGCACAATTCTTGGAACGTTGAACTGACGTTTGTTGTCGGGCAGCCTTGGGACCATCCTGCTGGGACGATGCCTCCGTAGAGAAAATGGTGGGCGCTTTGATGGGGGACTGAGGAAGACAGAATGGCTCCCGGTGGGGGCGTGGAAGACCCATTTTTTTGAAATGGTACTCATTGCCGCATTTCCCCCCGATGACAGATAGCAAGCCGGAGGAGCGAGGGAGGAGAGCGATGATCGGAAAGGGAGACGGAGATTGTTGTTTTTTGGTTGTTTGAGCTGGGTTCCTTACGCTAAGAGTGTACGCGTCTCAATGCGCCAGAGACAACATGAAGTAGGCATGATTCTTGTGATCCGAGTAGACAATGACTTGGTGGGGGCATTCTTTGAGGAAGCGTTGCCACTCCTTGAAGGAGTCCACAACGGCAAGTAATTCATGACATAGATTTCTTAGTTGATTCCAGCGACAGTGAACTTGCGTGAATGGAAAGCGAGAGAGGGCAGGTGGCCTTCAGAGTCGTGTTGAGCGATCACGGCACCCATCGCAAAGTCCAAAGCATCCGTCTCGATCACAAAGGGGCATGTGGGGTCCACATGTTGGAGGACAGGGGCAGATGTGAAGGCGGCCTTGAGTCTCTTGAAGGCCGCAGAGGCAGCGGGTGACTAATGGAAGGGATTGTCTTTGCTCATAAGCCTGGTCAGAAGTGCAGTGATGGAGGAGTAGACTTTGGTAAACTGTTTGTGGAAGTTTGCGAAGCCGAGGAAGTATTGGTGGTCGGAAAGTGAGGTCGAAGTTGCCCAGTCGCGAATAGTCTTGATCTTGCGGGAGTACATGGAGATGCCTTTGGTTGAGACAGTGTCACCCAAAAACTTGACCTCTGTCTTGTTGAACTCTCATTTCTTAAGCTTGGCATGAAGGCCTGCATTGCGTCGCCTCTGGAGGACACGGCGTACATGACAGTCATGCTTGGACTTTAACTTGCAGAGGATGAGGATGTCGTCAACGTAGACCACCATGAAGTTGTCCAGGTACTCTCAGGAGACGTCATTTGCCATGTGCTGGAACACAGCGGAAGCATTGGTGGGACAAGGTTGTAGGCCCCACAGAGATCAATTTTCTTGCAGATACGAGCTGAGACGAGTTGTTTGGGGAGTTCCGAGATCAATGAAGAGAGTAGAAGTTCCTGATGGTGATCTTTTTAAGCCAGGGGTAGTCCACGCATATGAGCATGGAGTCATCTTTTTTCTTGACGAAGATGATCAGTGCGCCCGCCAGTGACTTGGAATGTTGAATGAAGCCGTTCGTGAAGCTTTGTTTTACGTAGGCTTGAAGCACATCTTCCTCAGTGGGTGAGAGACCGTAGATGGGAGCAGTCTTGATCGATGAAGAAGGCTGAGGCACCTGAGTCGAGAAGGGCTGTTGTGGTGCTGGGCTGGCTGGAGTTGGGACAGTGGAGAAGCACAGGCAGTGGGATGGCAGGGCATGGGTAAGGACCAAGGATGGCCCTTGTATGG
This sequence comes from Blyttiomyces helicus, assembly GCA_003614705.1. NCBI lineage: Eukaryota > Fungi > Chytridiomycota > Chytridiomycetes > Blyttiomyces > Blyttiomyces helicus. The sequence continues at coordinate 19,248 of KZ993924.1, read as the reverse complement.
TGGGGTGGATGTCGTTGCCCAGGCACATGGCCCCTACTGTGGCTGGACATGGTTGTTTGCTGGCTTCATTGTCTGGGGGTTTGGCGGGCCTGGCGTTGTGACTTGACAGGCTTGATGGATTACTCTTGCGGGGCAGTTGGGGTAGAGGTGGCCCGGGCCACCACACTAGCTGCAGAGGTTTTCTCGTTGTTGGCGTTCCTTCTCTTTGTCTGTAAGTCTCTTGTAGTTCATGGTGTTGACTTGCATTGGATCGTCCTTGATAAAAACTGGGCGGTAGCTTTGAGTCCTTTGCGGCTGGAGACCGTTGTTAGGTTGGATGTGTTACTCTTGGTGCTGCTCATAGAGGAGGTTGTTGCAGCGAACTGCTTGCGTTATGGCATTCCAGAGTGTGGCAGGATCTGGCAACATCAGCAGCAGATCCTTGACGTCGCCCCCTAGGCCAAAGCAAAACTGGTGGATAAGGGTGGCGTCTCCCCAGGAATTATTGCAGGCGTGCTGGCGGAACTCAGAGGTGAAGGTTGAAGCTGTTGGTGAGCCCTGTCGGAGTACCTGTAGCTTAGTGGAGGCAGTTTGTTTCGTGATTGCCAAATATTGCCAAGAATTCTTGGAGGAACGCATCAAGGTCGTCAAGTAGTGGGGACTGGGTTTCAATAAGCGGTGCAAACCAAGCCAGGGCAGTGCTGACAAGCACGGTGCCTCCAAGTCTGACTTGGGCTGAGCAGTTGGGGTAGCATTGAGGTTGAAGCTGGATGAAGAGTCCCACTTGGTTGATGAAGCTGCTGAACTTCGATAGGGTACCATCGAACTTGTCAGGGAGGCTGGTTTCGGGTTCTTGATGTTGGGCTGGGGTTGGTGTTGCTTGGGGAACTTAGGCAACAGCCTGCCTGAGAGACTGGTATTCTTGTTGAAGGTGTTGCAGCATGGCAAGGACTTGTTCTTGGCTCGTAGCCATGGTAGTAGATTGCTTGGGGGAAGGTGGGAAGGGATCCTGATCCAACTGTCAGGGGCAGCAGGCTTGGTGGCGGGATGTTGATGGTGTGAACTCTATGGCAAGACTTGGAGAGGGGGTCGCCTAGGTGCAAGCAACAGGAGGCAGGAAGAGGGGAGGAGCAGGAGAGGTCTAGACAGGAGAGGGACTTGAAGGCAAGCATAGATTGTATTGCCCAGAACTGGTGTTGATCGGAAAGGTTTACAATGGGAGGGATACATGGGTCCATATATGGGAGAAGCCAGTGGCACTGCTGGAGATGTGGGGAAGCCTGGGGCTGTGTTGGAATGGTCCAGAATCATGGGGAATAGTGGCTGTGCTAGAAATTATCCAAGTGCCATGGCTCTGGATTGTAACCTGTACCTTGGCTCTGACTCATAACCTGTAACGTGGCTTTGGGTCCTGACCTGTACCATGGCTCTGGATCATGACAGGAGGCACGCGAGGGAGAAGGAACTCGTCTCAGTTATTTGTCATCACAGGATTCTCAGGCCAGTGCGTCGGCGTCAGCTGGGTGCCTCCCCACCCTCCCACAGCCCCACGCTCGCACTCACAAAGAAGACAGCGTCCCCGACTTGGTCTTTGAGGCCCGGGTGCTGATGTTGCCGTCTCGCTCTTGAAGCCGGCTTTAAAACGCCGAGATCTTCACCCAGGCCTGTCGGTGTTTGGTCGGTGTGTCATCATCCTTCAAACTGGCTTTTTGTATTGTTCACTTTGGTTCTTTTTCGACAATCCCACGATCTGCAAATGAGCCCACCACCGATTGCAGGGTCGAGGAACGCTGGGATTCAACGAGACATGCGACCTGAGGTAGGGGTGTGTCAGGGGAGGGAAGTTGTTTACGGGCAGAGCAAATGTATTGTCCGATTATGTTTATGAATAATACTGTCCTTGCCGCCGCCGGAAGTCTCTTTTTTGGCTTTGACTGTCCAGAGGTCCCTTATGGCCGTGCCTTGCTTTGTTTTTCCGAGCCCTTTGTCCGGGGGTAGTGTTCCCTAACAGTATCCTCATCCTCGCACAATGGTGAATGTCCATGCCCAACCAATCCACAGTCTCTCCCTACTTCTCATACCTCATTCTCACCCTCTTCACCCTCCTTGTGAGAGTTTCGTCCAGGGGGAGGAACGTCGAAGAAGCGGCGTATGAAAGAGGAAGGAACCTCACTGGTAGGGCGCTCCGTACGTACCTACACTTTAAGTGAAAGGCAGGCACGAAGACGGACTCGGTCGCTGTCCTCGCACTTAAAAATCAGATAACGGTGGATGTCCATCCCTAGATTCCCCTCCCCCTCCCCCCCACTGTCCATCACTGCTGCTCCTCCCCGTCCCTCTCCGTCCATGTGTTCGAAACAGGCAGTGTGAGGAAGGGAAGGAAAAGGAAGATATTTTGAAGAAGCGACAAGAGGAGGAACAGGGGGAAGGTGCTGCTTACTCTGAGATGACGGTGCGCCACCACCTTCACCCACCAACTTAGCTGTGAGAGCTTTTGTAACCTCCCCTCCTTTGCGGTGAAGCCCTGAAGCCCTACCGTAGAACCCTTGCGGCTGCTGCCTCTCTGCTCACCCCCTACCCCCTATTATACCATCTCCCCACATCCCTTACACCCCGAGGAAAGAGAGCCGGTATGCCCCCTAAACCACCCCGCTCCCCCCCTCGCCTCTTCTGGTCCTTTCACCTTCCGTCTCGCTTCCTCTCCCCTCCTAACCGCGGAGCAAGGAGAGCCCCCCCCCCCCCTGTCTCTCACCAACCCCACTACGTCCCTGTCCCGCCCCATGACCCCCCTGGCCCTATCCCCTTCTGTTCACCCCCTCCCCTCCCCCAACCCTCCCTCTCGCGTCAGTACTGGCCGCCGGCCCGCGGAAAGCATCGCCTTAGCCACACGCCAAGCCAGGGTGAGCGGGTCAATCAGCTGTAAATAAAACGGACAATCCCATGCCCAGGACGCTTAAAGCTATGGAGCGGGTCAGTGGTGCGTCATGAAGTCAGTGCGGCAAAGCCCCACGACGATGGCCTGGAGGAGCGCGTCATCGTTATATTTTGCTGAGATCGTAAGGAACGTAGCAAGTTGAAGACCAACGATGTCGTCCGAAGGATCAACCTCGTCAACCAGGGTCAAGTCATCATCGCGAAGCTGGTCAGCGGTACGTTCTACAGTACGTTGCTGTCGGTAAAAGACATCGCTGGGTCCCAAAGGGCGATTCAGCAATCATGAGTCTTTGGAATCAAGGCTGAACATAATGAAGGCCTCGTTGTGTGGCCTTCGGGGGCGCTACGGTGGGGGGCCGGGCGCTGCACCCAGATTGCCCCTGCGATGCTGTGGATGCCGTCTACTTCACCCGCACATCGATGGCTGTCGTGTGCGAGGCGATGATCGTGGCGAACACCATAATGGAGATGGCCCATCACCACACGTAATTGCATTTCCTGCAGGCTTCTGCTGGCATAAACCCTGACACGAAGGAGGAGAAAAACTTCGTGCTGCCCGTCTCTTCCTCATCATGGCTTACGCCATCTCGATGGAAACCTCTTTATTATTCATTGGAACACACCCATTGTTTGGATGAAGGCGATCATCATCCTTACTCCGGTGACTCCCACTTTCACACTGCCTCTTCTGATTCTTCATTCATGCTTCACAGTCGACGAGGGCACAGCCGACGAGGTCGGGTAAGAGACCAAGTTTTTGATGCTTTAAAAGCTTCCTCTAGAGGTTCGGATGTCATCTTGAATTCTCCAACGCTGTTTCGCCTCATAGATCATGGATAGAGTGGGATGTAGCGATGGTTTCAAAGACTTTCCTGGGAGGAAGGGTGAAGCATCTTTGCTTGAGTCATGCCATTCCCATCCGAGCGGGCGGAAAGTGAAAAGCAACGGTATCGCAGAGAGGGTGGGAAGGGATCGCCAGCAATTGGACGTGGGAGCGGCATCCCTCCGGCAATGGCAGTCGCTCGGTAATGGGTGAATGCTAGCCCCATCGTAACCTCACGCAGCAGCTCTGGTTTATCCCATATACTCCTTCAAGAAAGAGGTTTGCGCCTCCCTCATCCTTGAAAAGGGGGTTCTCAATCCCACAGATTTGCCTTGCAGTTTCACACATCCACCATTTCATCTCTCCGTTAGCTCACGAGATGGCCAGCCTTTCTCACCTCCTGTCCTGCTGAACCTCAACCAGCAACATTCGACCCCCTTCACCTCCTTCGACACCCTGTCTCAAGTCCTTGACCATTGAAAATCAAACTTCACGTCCTTAGTTGCCTTCGCCTCCTACGAATCCCTGTCTCAAGTCCTTGACCAGTGAAAGTCAAACTCTACTTCTTTCGCTGCAGCACCTGGGCCCGAACCTCGCTAAAATGTCCGACCCTCGTACGCTCGTCTCTGTCGCCATCGAATTTGCGGCGGAAGCCCTGAAGCCCTACCGTAGAACCCCCGCGGCTGCTGCCTCTCTGCTCGACACTGCTGAGCGCGCCTGCGCCGCCTGCCAGAAATCTCTTAGAGTTTCCGCACTCCCTGGTGTGCTCAACAGACTGAACCTCTGTCGCGCCGTCACCCATTCGGCTCAAAACGGCTCAATTCCACAGATTTCTGAGCAGGTCAGCACAGCCATGCTCTCTTGCGCGTAATGGCAAGTCCCTTCCTCTACCCCGGACTCTAGCGGCATGGCAAGGATCCCCTTAACCTGGGCCACAGTCCCGTATGACGTTCTGCGACGACCACTCGGATGGGTTGAGACGTTTTGGCCCCGCCAGCGGCATTCCACCCTTGTGTCCTGCGCTCGCGCCTACAAGGCGTGGAGCCTCACAGCGACCGAGGCAATCTGGTGGAATGCGGTAGTGGGGGGGGAAGTTGGACAAGGTGGGCCGGCTCGTCCAACTACTCCACAGCAGCAGCTGTCGTGGCACTTTCCCACAAGTGCCGACGGGCTCGCTCCTGATATCCGCAAGCCCGGCGCCGATCAAACCATCTCGCAGACCCTCGAATTTCTGTGCTTGTCCACAGTCGCTCTTTGCCCTAACCTTCGGTACATGGGGATCGGATACACCAGATCGGCAGCTCCCCTCCTATCTGTTTCCACTCTGGCCATCATATTCGAGTCTTGCGCGCAATTCGCGTGCTTTCACTTCAGGCGTGATATCTATGACCATGGTCCCATCGGAACGGAAGAATTTTGGAATGCCGACCCCATGGGGAGAGCGATCATCGAGGGCGTCCATCGACTGAAGTACCTTTTCTTCTGTTCGAGCTGGGGTGAGATCGACGATGCCATCAATCGCGCCACTGGTCCCAAGTTGCTGGGCTGGTACACAAGCGAGGGCACCGACGCAGAAATTCAGTCGCCGAAAACTCTCCTGACCTTACGGTTCTGATTGCCGCAGACGACTGCCATTTAGCCAGAATTGAGGCAGTCGCAGCAGGCTGTCATCTACTGGTATGCGTCAATCTGTCCTTCTGCAGGAGTAACGTCAACGACGACACTGTCCAAACTCTGCTTCTCACATGTACGGCCATCAAAGAACTCGATATCTTCGCCACGGAGGTCACCGTCATCACAGTCAACGCGCTCAAATCCTGTTGACTCTTGACGCTCCTATCAATTGGCGGCAACTCCGAATATCTTCTCAAGAATGGTCCAGCCATGATCGTTGAGATGGCCCTCTCGGAGCTTTTCGCAGTTCGCGGATCGTCACTGCAACGTCTCCGGGTCGGCGAGCCAAACTGGTACCCAGGCGCACATCTCACCGTCTCGCTCTTGGACTCTGCCCTAAGTCTCCGACATATTCACCTCTGCGGCGTTTGGACGGCTCCCCTGATTTCTCGACTTAGCCATTGCCTGCCCGCGCTTCGCTCGATCAAGGTTGATGAGGAAGGTTTCAACGCGAGAACAAATCCTCGTCGCCCCGGAGTTCGGCTGCTGTCTGCAGTGATAGTAATGTTGCTATCTATCATCGCAGCTTTCTCAAGGGCTCGGTTCTCTAAAGACGGTACTCGGCGGGGGCGGTGGAGGGTGGCTTGAATGGCGATACCGCAGCACGAAACGCCTGGATGTCGAGAACCGTTTTCCCTCTCTTTGTATACTGTTCTGGGTGGGAAGTATTTGCCACGCATTCTGGGGCCAGGGCCGAAGGTTACGGTGGTTCGCAGTATGGGGGTAGAGGCGGTATAGAGTGAGCACGCCACGGGCGGATGGAGTATTATGTTTTGGGAAAAGGAACCGGACGGCGGCGTCACGTTGGCTACGGTGGAGGCGACAGTGGCTATGACCAAAAGAGCGAGGGCAGCGATGGATTGCATGGTGGAGAGAGAGGAGAGACGAGGACCGGTATCTCGGATGATGGCGACGGAGTTTTTTCGAAGGATAGTGCAGGAGAAAACGGTTGCACTTGCTCGCCTTCTCCCAGAGGTCAGCGTTCATGGAGTTTCCTCACTTGAACCCCGGCGAAAAACATCGCGCGATTGTCGGGACCTTTCTATGCTCTGACGCGACACTCTACCCTGCGATTTGCATTCAGGCTGAAGAAGGGCGAAGTCGGCTCCCCCGAAGAGCGTCTCAGCACCGTTGGATATTTCCACGGCAAGGGGCGGGCCCTAAGGGGGGAATACCTGCATATTAGACTTTGGCGCAGGAAGAAGGGACCAGCGGGTTGCGCCCGGAGCGACTATGTAGCGGAAGCAAAGCGTCCGACAAGCGTCCAACGTCCACTAGGCGGTCGACTGGGTTGACACACGAGCTGCACTCCTCTCGCGACTTTTGTAAGCACGACTTTCAAAAACGAACGCCGCTGCCTCTTAATCGGCCGGGGGATATGCAGTGGAACAGCGAAAATGAGATTAAGGATGGGAAACGGACGATGGAGCAGGTGCAGGTGACGGAGGAGCTCCAAAGAAAACATAAGCCTCTGCCGCGTTCCCACTCGAAAGCTGCTCGCTATCGCCGCGCGAATCGCAGGTCACCGACAATGCTGTCAAAAAGCTACTTCACCTCTGCCCTTTAATCGTCGGAGCTCAATCTTTTCAAAACCAAAATCACGATCGTCACTATTCACGCCCTTTAATCCTTTTGTCCCCTCATGTTACTAACCCTCGGCGGACTAAAAGAGAAGGAACAGCCACTGTTTGGGACCGAGGACACGGAGATTGCTCCCGGCCAGCTGTTTTCTGCTCGTGGTGCTTCCCTCACGCGCCTTCGCATCGGCGAGGCCAATTGGCGCATGAGTCCAAACTCGCACTGATGCTCTACGTCGCGCTCTCAATCCTGCCATCCCTACAACTCGTCGGCAATCCTACCCGTCCCTATCCGTCCATGTGTTCGAAATAGGCATTGTGAGGGAGGGAAGGAAAAGGAAGATATTTTGAAGAAGTGAAAAGAGGAGGAACAGGGGGAAGGTGCTCCTTACTCTGAGATGACAGTGCGCCGCCACCTTCATCCACCAACTTAGCTGTTGGAACTTTTGTAACCTCCGCCTCCCCCCTCCCTTCCCCCTCCTCCAACCGTGGCGAAGAGCTTCGCGTCGAGTTAAGCGCGATGTGTCGCTTTGATCAACATCATCAGCACCGCCAATGGCCGGCATAGATCAGGTGCCTGCTCGGAGGCAAACGGAGACAGGGAGGGCCAGTCTAGGCCACCTCCGCCCGCCCAAAATGGCAGTTTCCACCACGGCAACAAAACCATGCTCACGACGCTTTGAGCTATGCAGCCGGTCAGTGGCGCGTCGTGGAGTCACTGCGGCGAAGGCCCACGATGATGACTCGGAGGAGCTAGTCATCATCGTATTGAGATCGCAAGCTACGTAGCAAGTCGAAGACCGACGAAGTTTTCCGAAGGATCGCCCTGGTCAACGAGGGTCAAGTCATCATTGCTAAGCGGTAGGTTCTACAGTACGTTGCTGTCGGTCGAAGACATCGGTAGGTCCCAAAAGGCGATTCCGCAACCATGAGTGCAGGAGAAAACGGAAAATTGTCCAATTCTGTCCAACTCCGACTCCAAAGTCCGCCGAGACAACATTCTGCAAACACACTGATCAGTTCAACGCTTGGGGAACGTTTTGTGAGAGGCACGCCTTCAGAATTGCCGGCCAGCACGCAAGATAATTACTTGTTCAATCAGGCCGCTGCCATGTTACGCAGCCACGTTTTTTGCGCCAATAATTAAACCCGCCTTCGCTCATAATGCTTGCGCCGCCAGGGCAGGGGTCCGATCCGATCCGATCCGATCCGAGCCGATGCCCCTGATGCCGCCCTCAGCGATGCCCCTTCCTTCGATATCTCCGCATGCGCCATGTTGAACCACCCCTCCCTACCCCGCGACACCCTCCTCCTCCCCGCCTCTCCAGCAAGGGACTCGAGGCCAGTGCCTGAGTTACTCTGGGTGTTATTGATGATGCGTGTCCCCTTCCACCAGTCGTGGTCAAGGCAAACGCACCTACATGTAGGATTTTCCCCAGTCGTGTACCGGTACCCATGATCCTTTCTGCTTGGTGCCAACTCCCATCCGACCCGACCCGATCCGATCCGAGGAAGCCAACCCGGGTGCCCCCCTCCCCCACTCACCCCCACCCCACCCTCCAGACCCAAAGGCCCAACGGCGAGGCAGCAGTAAGTGGAGGAACGCAGCACCCGTGTTAGCGCAGGCCAAAGGAGCCCCCCGTTGAGGTGGTAGTCAGGAGTCTCCCTCTTCGGAGTGACCTGCCCGCAGACCCCCCTCTCAAGGGCCCCCAAAGGGGATGGAGGGGGGTTGAGGACAGGACACGGAGATGAGGGGGACGTAGGATTAACATCCGCAACTTCAAGGGGGGGCGGTTGGCCGTAGCGTGCGGGTGCGAAGTTGGGGAACGACCCGTGCTGGCCCCTCCCCCTCCGATCCGACCCGAGCTGACCCCTCCCTCCGATCTGATCCGATCCAATCTGACCGATCCCCGGACCCACCCCTCTCCCAGTCACCCAGGAAAGACGTGGACCCGCGGACCCATCGCACCACACCTGACCGCACCCGATCTCGGGGCCTTCTCCCATCCCATCCCCTCCCCCCGATCCGACCAAGTCCGATCCGATCCGACCGATCCGAGCTGATCCCTCCCTCCCCATCGCTGGAGTGAGGGAGACCCGCCCAGAACCGACCCGACCCGACCCAATCGCACCCAAGACAAGGGACCCGATCGGACCGGATCCGATCCAATCCAATCCGAGCGACCGACCACCCACCCGATGTCCGCACCCCCACCGATCTGAAGACCGATGACGCTGCCCACACCAGCCAAGTGCCCTGCCCCTCTGATCGGATCCAATCCGATCCAATCCAATCTAACCACACCTGCACACGATGTTCCCCCGGATACCCTCTCCGGTCCCGCACGCTCCGGTCGACCGGTGGCCCTTGAAGTTGCGGATGATTATCCTACGATTGACTACCATCAATCTTGGGATAACCACCTCAACGGCCACCTCCTTCGACCTTCGCTAACACGGGATCTCCAAGGGAACCCTCCTCCACTCTTCCTTCCGATCCGATCTGACCCCTCCGATCCGATCCCACTGAACCGAACTGAACTGAGCCGAGCCGAAGCCCCACCCGATCTGATCTGATCTGATCTGATCCGATGTGTTGTTGGCGTCCTTAGATGACTGCAGGACGTTCCCACCCTCACACCCAAAGGCGGAGAGCCCACCCTGTCCTCTTGTACTGGGGGCAGCAGCAGTTGAGACCCTTCTGCAGCAGATAGAAGCCCTCCTGTCTCACGACGGAGTGAACCCAGCTCACGTACCACATTACGCGCAGAACAGGCGCACCCTTTGAACCGTCTACAACCCCGGGTTGTGATGAGCCGACATGGAGGTGCCGAACCTCCCACCGGATTCGTGCTCCGATGGAAGACCAGCCTGTTATCCCTAGAGTTACTTTGATTTCATAGCGCTGATGCTTCAGGCCTTCTCCCTTCCCAGCTACGTGGTTCCTCATGCGACAGCCCTCCGATGCCCCTCCCGTGTGTCACCCCCTCCCGTCCAAGTCCGACCCCTCTCCCTCCGATCCGATCCGATCCGATCCGACCGACCCCACCCCTGTTGCCAGAGGAAGAGCCGATCCGATCCGATCCGATCCAATCGGACCCGATCTGATCCGACGGCACCGCTCAACCCATGAACCCACACCTCGCCCCATCTCTCCCTCGCCCCTACCGTGGTTGGCACTACCTGTCTATTCCCAGGAAGCAGGGTTGATCGATCAAAGGTCCAGTTTCAGTTCACACGCCTCACGTCTGGTCGCACCCAGTCAGGACACCCCACCCCGCTACCCCCCCCACCTCCCCATTTCTGGTCGGATGAAGGAACGTTAGAGGCGCCCCCGGTTGTTCTCCCCACACGGTTCCCCTGCCTCCTACTCAGACTCCCCCTCGGGCTCCTCCGGGTTCATCAGTCGCACTAGCAGGGTGTACCTCGGATTCTTTTCGCCCCCCTCCCCCCTCCGATCCCGCCTCCGATCCGACCCGATCCCTCCGACCCGATCCGATCCGAGCCGAACCCCCCTCCCCTCGCCACGCCTCTCCTCACCTCGCCCGACCCCGGTCCTCTTTCCTGCGTCTGCCTTCGGGGGGGGGGGGGGGGGAGGGCCGGGGGCGGGCGAGGGGGGGGGA
>KZ993923.1:0-23436 GCA_003614705.1 Blyttiomyces helicus | reverse complement strand
TTCAATCCGTAGATCGAACGCTCGAGCTTGACGACGGGATCTTGAGTTTGCGCATGCTCAGGAAGAACTTCTCCAGGCCCTCGGGAGCGCGCATAAAGATCTCCTCCTCCAGAGCACCGTAGAGGTAATCGCTCACAACGTCCATGAGGTTCATCTTGAGGTCGAGCTCCGCCGCGATCGAGATCAGGAAGCGAAAGGCAGTTGCGTCCATAACTGGGGAGTAGGTTTCGTTGAAGTCTTGGCCGGGAATTTGAGTAAATCCCTGAGCGACAAGACGCGCTTTGTAACGCGAGATGTTGCCGTCGGCGTCGCGCTTGCGGACAAAGACCCACTTACTCCCGACGGTGGTCTTGCCCTTTCTGGCTTCGATGGGCACACTGAAGACTTTGCGGCTAATCATCGCTCCAAGCTCCGTTGCGACGGCAGCGTCCCATTTCTTCTTTTGTGCGGATTCCAACGCCTCTTGATAGGTTGAGGGATCTGCTTCTTCCTCGTCGGCGATGATGGAGCCCACGTGGAACGCAAAGGCGTCCGTGATCGTCCCTTCCACCCTGACCCACGTTTGCAGCGCAAGTCCCAGAGCTGTGGCAAAGAAGAAGGTTTCAGAGCGAGGAGAGAGACTCGAGAGGTTTGCGAGCCGGACTTCTTCAGCGATTTTCTTCGGGCGGCCGCGTTTCCGGCGTGGGGCGAATTTGGTCCCTGGGAGGATGGCCTCTTTCTCCTCCGTAGTCTTCCAGATGGCGTCAGGGAGCAGCTCGATTGATTGCGGCCGCCTCTCACTTGCGCGGTTGAATTGAAGGATTCGCCAGAGCTCATTGTGCCGCTGTTGAGTCGGAGGGTCGACGTTTGAGAGATTCAGTGGGGCTCGGAAAATAAGCTCGTTTTCGCTCATCGGAGACGTCTTGCCAAGCTGAGGGAAGTTGAGCAATTTGAGCCCCTTAAATGGTTGGAAATCATCAAACCCAACACTTCTATTGCCTGGCGCAAGAGGCAGCTCAAAGTTTTCAAGCGAGAGGTGCGGCTGGTTCCCATCTGTTCTGAAACTCCATGGGAGCTAGTTCACTCAGTTGCAGCCTGGGGCTACAGCAGGGCTAAGCAAGCTCGTTCCCTGAATTGCGGACTGGGGCTGCAGGTGGAGGAGGCTAGTTGCCATTGGTTCTGCAACTCCATGAGAGCTAGTTCCCACAACTTGCAGCCGGGGGCAGACTCCCGAAATTGATCCAAACCCCAATTGGATGAGCCTACGCAGAAAACCCAAAAACTTACCCAAGTGATTGTTTATGAATCTTCCAATCCGTACCCAATCGGAAACTGGTGTTCAACCAGTGGTGTTGTTGGTGTTCGTCATCTCGAACGTCATCTGGGGAAGCATAACAATACACAATTGGTTGTCACTCTGACCTGCGCAAGATCTGTGACCTGGTTTTGAAAGTCAAGTATTTGATGGTTATCAACGCTAAGAATGCCTACCGTCAAATTTGTGTCAGAGACAACAGCATTGATCAAACTGCTATCTGCAGACGCCACGGCCACTTTCAGTCATGCTGTTTGGCCTCACCAACACACCAGCAGCGTTCAAACACATAATGAACAAAAAATACCTGGGCCACCTGTACAACTGCTATGTCAACTTGTACATCAACATCATCCTCATCTAATCCAAAACCAAAGGGAACTACAAGAAGCATGTCGAGGATGTAGTATGCACCCTGGCCTAAGAGGAGCTCAACATCAAGCTGGCAAAATGCCAATGGCGATAATGGCTTGTCGAATTCAGCAGAGAGGAGCATTCTTTACGACTCCTAGAAGCCATCATTTGCAAGGCTCCAGTCCTCAGGCGCTATGAACCTCTCAAGCTGACGTACATGTTCCCTGATGCATCTGACTGCCATCTGAGGATGGGTAGTCCAATCAGCCAACAAAATTGATCTCATTCCTTTGCCGTGGCCCTCCTCAATAAGTCGCCCAACTAACCTTCCACATCTCCGACCCATTAGCTTATTCAGCAGCAAGATGAGACCAGCGGACCAGAACTACCATGACTGCGAGAGGAGGCTCCTAGCCCTCGTCAAGACCCCTGAAGCAAATTGGCATCTGCTCATTGGCCAACCGTTCAGGGAGCTTATTGACCACAACTTGATGAAATACCTCAGCGCCCAACCAAAGCTTCAACTCACCTCCCTGGGAAGTACATATATGTGGCAGACCTGTTCTCCCTCATGCCAGAGTACTTCCAGCCCCGCATCTTGACCCAAGAACGCCTCTAGTTCATCACGCCCAGCCCCCTGGAGGGGAGAACCAGCAGCCAATTGATGGTAGTGCAAGTATAGCCCCTCCAGGTGCCTGATGACCCCGCCACCTTCACATTCAGGGCAGCTGCCAATGTACTCCCAAAGTACCTCAAAACCAAGGACTAGGTGCTGGAAATGAAGACGGGACTCAACCAATCTACCCCAGCAACACGCACAGTAGACTGATAGAAACCACTCTCCTTGAGGTCTTCCTCTACTATAATGACAGACTCTGTTTCCTGGAGATCATGTTACCTGACGTCCTAGCGAGACACCACCAAGGCGATTTTCAGGCCTCTAGAACTCCCGCATGTACGTACAGGTCTGCTTCCCAAATGTCTTTGTAAGGGACTGCAATCCACACAGATCATCTCATCCTTCTGCAAAGCATTCACCAAGATGGCTGTCTTCAGGAGCTCTGTCACGATGGCCCGCCGTCAACAAACAGACTGAGAGATCAAACAGATAATTCAGACAGCTAAGCACATGATGTGCAAGATTACATGCAAAATGGAGCCAACTGGATGTTGCTTTTTCCCTTACTGAGGTTTTGCATTCAAGTCTCACCTGCTCCTAGCAGTGCACTGCCCCCCTTTTCGTCATAAACAGGTTACGTTCCTCAATCCTTTGAACTTGCTCCCCTGAGCACTGTCATCTGGCCTGACAGCAAGGCACACCCTGCAAAATTCAAAGTTATGTCACAGACCACTTTGTGACCAGGGAAATCCTCACGCAGAATAGAAAGGCCCGGAAAATTGCTTCACCCACTGCGTCCACAACAACCGCATCCACATGATCTACAAGATTGGCTCCAAGGTTATGCCTAACCTTAAAGGAATCAACATCGCCCTAAAGCGTACCCATCACCGCATGTTTGTTCTAAATGAGATGGGCCCTTCTGCCGTCCTCCCCCCAGGTCCTAACCTTGACACCATGAATTTAGAGCTGGGCACATCAAACATTGCAAACCATTATCCCTTTTTTCACATCAAATCCTTATGCGGTACCTTGACCTTCTGCATTGGCCTACCTCAAGGAAGCATCCCATCTCCATCCGGAACCAGTTCAAAATCTAGGCAAAGAGAAGTGGTATGTTAACCACATAGTCGTCCAACAGCACACGAGCAAACCTCTGAGGATCAGGAAGCACCACCAAGTATACAAATTTGAAGGCCTTTGCTGGCTTGACGAGACCATTGCCTGCCCACTTCACTGTGACTTCAGATGCTGTTGATGGATCCTCAAGCATCGGGAGCATTGTCATCGTCTTGCAAATCCGGTCGCCTACTGGTCAGGAGAACCCAACCTGGTAGGAAAGAGAACTATGACCACATCTTGAGGCTGTAATTGCTAATCAAAAGACTTCTCCCAGGTTGCATCTAATATCCCTGACAGATACGCAAATTTACCGCAGCTGATAATCAGAGAAGCAATAGGATGGGATTCCTATCATGCTGAGGTGGCCAGCCCCTCCCAAGCTGGGGATGTGCCTTAGTGGGTGCCCTCTCTCATAGCCCACGTTGCATATAGTCTCTCTGGTGAGATTTCCACCTCTCCCTGCTCCTCAGGAAAGTGGCGCTCCCGGTGAGAAGCTGGGAGGCTTTAGTGAAGCACATCGGCACCACCACTTGGGACCCCTCTTGTATTGCTCTAAGGTTAAGTTAACAAAAAGGCTAATCTCGTAACAGCTCTGAACCTTACATTTACACAAAGAAATAAACTAAAGCTCAAGAACATTCCAAGAAACTCTGCATGGCCGGTGACTATGACAACCACAAGACTTATTCTGCTGACCTTGCCTAGTCCTACAAGTGGGGCGAGGATGGCCACCACGCGCACCAGTGGCCTTGGGCAAACAAAGGAGCCAGCAGGTACAAGCCGAAGGGACGCAGGTGGGGCCTCATTACAATGAACAGGAACAATCTCAATACTCATGAATGACTTGGTCACCATCTCAGTAGGATCGCCAAGTGGGTCGACAAGTGTGCCAATACTGTCAAGCGCAAGCACAAGGATACTTAAAGATCCCGGTAACAGCCCTCCAAACAGGGATCCTTTAGGGCATTAACGACATACCGATCAAACCACCATCTACCTCTCCTCCACAAAATACATCAGCAGCTCCACAGCCTCCCGATCCATCGACTTCTCCGAACCTTCTGAGCCTCTCCTCTGTCCGGAGCTCATCATCCAAGATTGCCTCAATGGATAATTGATCCTCATGCCAGGTCACCACAACTGCAATACTCTCGCGATATTCAACGATTTTGTCCTCGCCAGCTTTTTCAAGAAATTCTCCATGCCGCCCCCTCTCCATATTAATATGCAACATCAAACCTCCTTCGCAAACTATGTCTCTCCTGGCGAACTCTCCTTCTACATTCCAACCATCAGCAATTTCCTCACACACTTCTCTGTTCCCCACATTGGCACGTCCAACAACTGCAACCTCATCCTTGGCCTCACTTTCTGCAAAGAGGTTGAGTCTTTTCACACCATCTGGCCTCATGTTCATTGTTCACTGGACCTCCTGTTTGCGCACCAGTCTATTACCAACAAGAACCTCAGAGGACCTGATATCCTTCACTGGTGTAGTCACCACACCCAGCAGTACTGCCGCCGTGTTCTCTTCAATGTCCTCTGCGCAAGATCCAAACTATAGGAACCCGCCGCGGGTACAAAAATGTTGAAAGCCCAGTGACTTGCGGATGGATGGGCGAAACACCAGTTAGACAGGACTGTTGTAGTCACTCCTTACGATATCCCCACAACAAAGCCGCCACTCCACTGAAGCCCTGGGACATTGGCCTCAACATCACCCCTTCATCTCTCCGAAGGAGGTCCAAAACCAAATCCATATTAAGCGGTTGTCAACCTCAACACCAACAGCCTACCCCAGTTCCTCTGTCACGTTATCAACGTCTTTGACACAGCCACAACCATTGACATGGTGAACGTCATTGGACCTCCCCATATGGCAGCATACTCAAACTCCACATTCAGCTGCTCAATAACAAGGATTTTCCGGTATATTATCCACCCCTCGACTTTTCAAAGCCTACTTCAACAAGCTCAATATCCAGATCATCAACTACCTCTCCAAGAGCGGGATCTGATACTCCAAGTTGCTGCAGGGTGCAACAGTTGTCCATTCCAAGAAGCAGGACTGCGGCCGGCGCGTCTGTCTAGACTGCTTTGGGCTCAATGCCATAGCTACAGAGGACCGGACACCTCTTCCCAGCCTTGGAGAGTGACGCAAAGGACTCATCAATGGGAGGTGCTGTTGCATCATCAACATCAAAGATGCCCTAATCTGGATCTGTGTTGTTGCCACAGATCCAGTTCTGGACATCCAAAACAACACCGTGATGAATTGCGCCCTTTTCAACTTGTTTGTATCCTTCTTTCCCTTTTTGATTAGCGTTGGATTTGAGATGTGACTATTCATATGGGGGTACACGGTTTTGAGATCGCTGACTGCGGGAACCGTCTTTGTCCCTAGTTCCATCCAGTCCTTCCTCTGATTCACCAACTACCTACTCCTCCATGCCAAGCACTACCTCGAGAATACCTATGCCCTTGCAGAGTTACAATCTGCATAGAAGCCTTGGGCCTGGACCAGGCAATTAGCTTTCGGATATTTTCAGCACCCCATCTGCACCGCTCCCGTACCTGCCCGCATTCACCCTAGCCTTGACACCTACGCTCTCACCAGCGCTTCAGACTACGCTATCCGCAGATGGATTGCTCATTGATCCAAAGACAACGATCCAATACATAGGCCACTGCCCACACCTATCAAATGCTTCTTGAAGCTTCCTCCACTCCGCCAAATCTTGTGCTTCAGCCCCAAAACGAAGCCTCAAGAGCTGTACTATCAGGTGCATTGGGAGGAAATGCTCAACATTTTCAAACTACTGAAGGACAACTGCGACAAGGTGATCGGCATCCAGTTTGGAGTACTCACCAACTTTAAATCTCTTATCAAGCTAGATACCTAACGGATGCTCAACCGACAACAATCAGGTTGGATCGAACAACTTCGAGAGTACCACTTCTCCATGTAGTACCCACCAGGACAATTTATCAGGGTAGAGGACCTCCTCTGGCGACCGCCTCAGTACGCGCCGAAATCTGCCAAGTGGCTAGTACAAATCAAAGTCCTTTTCAGTACTCTGCTTCTCTCCGATCAACAGGGCACCAGACAACATGATGGTGAGCATCTTGCCCAGCCCTGAAAAGGCTGGAGTATCAATAACAAAACCTCCAAGTCTTACTGACCTGGCCAATCAAAGACTGTCAAGAAACTTATCACCAACTACTACTCACAGCCAAAGTTTGCTGAAATCAAACAGTACGTAACCAGCTGCCGGGACTACCCACGCTTCAAGGACCCCAAGCAAAGACATAGGTTGCTCCACGGTCTTCTGTTTTGGGATACCTGCTTGGAGACAATTGGATTTGACAACCTCGCAATGTCGATGGCCTTCAGGCCATAATACAAGATAAAGAACTGCTTCTGGCGCTTTGAGAACTTTATCTCCTCAGAAATAATCCTCGTGCCAACCAAGTCAGGATGGATCGCTCAGACCTTTGCGCACCTCTTCAACTCCAGGGTGTACTCCAAGACTAGCTGCTGCCAAGTCTTTATGACCAAGCACAACGAAATAGCCATGGGCGCGTTCTGGCAACCGATCACCAAACTTGCACACATCAAGAGCATTGACGCAATCACCCTCCTTCAGCAAACCACCAGCATGTCCTAGCAGATTATCCAGACAGTGACGAAAGTCCTGAGACCCCATCTCAATCAAACTGGGAGCGACTGGTGTCAGAAACTCCTTTCATCAAATTCAACATCTATGCGATACCAACAATAAAGCTTAACCTGCCACCAGTCTACACCAAACCTGGCCACGAGTCCAATTGTCTCAAGTTCGGGGGAAGCGATGAGCGAATTCTGCTATGGGCAAGTTCAAAAATCCAATACAGCTACTTGAGTTTGCCCAGGAACAGAAAGACGTCACAATCATCATCAAAGTAGCACTCCGAAAGGCAGAATATTGGTACATTGACTCCTACAACCACAACCGCAAGCAGATCCTGTGAGAAGCCGGATGCCAGGTCTTCTGCAACATTGCTTGCAAACCTTCTCAGCTCAAGACAATCCTACCTGACACACAAACTGGTTATTGGGTAGCCACCTACGAGATCATTGGCTGTAGTCCGATTCCGGACACCGTCAAGCTTGAAATCTTGACTAAAAGCATCCACCACTTGTGGCTTTACTTCCACCTCAACAAACATATGCCTTTAGTGTGATCAAACTCCCAGATCCACCGCAACACCTACATCATCTCCTACCAGGCTCTCATGGACGTTGAAGGCATAGACAAGTGTATCATCAAGAAGATCACTACAACAAGGATTTGGGCAAACAGCAAAAAGATTGAGCCTTTGCTCAGCGGTACCTTGGCAAGTGGCTCAACCTCCCGGACTCAGACAACCAATGGCTCAAGCCAATAATATCAAGGACACCTGAGCTTACTAGAACAGGCTTAATAAGTAAACTCCTTGATTCCTCCCCTTGATGCCTCTCTGATCCACATCCCATCCGCTCATCCTACTCTGACTCCGACGAAGTCCTCGACCACCAAACAACAACAACTCCTTGCTCTTTATCATCTTTGAAGCAAACTTCTACCCCACCCAGACTCTGCTCCTCACGACGAACTAAGGACATCATCGCTTGATCACATTATTGTCTTCTGAATCTGAATGGAAGAAGTCTGGTTGATGTGTAATCTGTTTCCCATTTCCACTTTAGGTCCACCGGCGGGTGTGTTTGGGATGCTTCACCGCTACCCAAAGCCTTACTTCAGCGTAAGAGGAGCTGCCACCTTAGATAAGAAAGCATGTACATTGCAAGAGGGCCTAAGGAAATCCCTACAACTGTGCCCATATATCCCAAAAGGGAAGATAGAAAACCCTAGGACGACCAAGGAGCTCCGGTGTGATGACCTGGCATTCCCCCTGAAGTATCTTTTGTAATTGCCGGGAGAACAACCCTGCCGAATTATCACAAGAGAAGCTGGCATCTGAGAACCAAACATGTGTTTATCAAAAAAGAGTGAGGGGGAGCCCTAGGACAACCAGAGACCTCAGGTGATGAAGAGCTCGCATTTCAACTTGTTCATTTTCTTTTCTCTTGATCCTATTAGCACGGGATTAGATATTGAGACCCATAGAGAGTAGGGGAGCACGAGCTTGTGAGATTGCCAACTCAGGAGACCTTCTTGGTTCCTGGTCTATCTTTCAGACTTCACATATCACAATAATTGCCCACCACTGTGTGAGACTTCCCTCTTAGTTGGAGACTTCCTGGTTTTCCTTAGAATCCCCATCTGCATTGAACATAGCAGTAAGTGGGAGAATGGTGGTCCTGGAGAGACTATCTCCTCTAATTCCCATCTTTGCTTCGTTCCTAAACTGCCATGGCTTCTTTGCCGTCTCTGACACCTCCAGAATCCCCCTTCCGAAATCCAAACTGAAACTCTCTGTTGGACCATGGGTACTTTGTATTTCACCTCCCACTTTCCAGTTGAGTCATAAATTGCCTATTTACTTTGCTTAATACCTGGTAGCACCACTTTTCTCCTTCATCACCTGTGTTCATCAGCAGCCTGTCAAGTCAAGACCCTCTGGTGTAGCGCATAGCGTCAGGACCACCAGAGACTGTCAATGCATCAAAGATCTATTCCGAACCTCAACTTCAAGAAGCGACTCGGACACTGGCATATGTGAGGTCAGACCAGGTGCAGGTGTCAGCTTTAGAGCAGCTCCTAGCTCCATTTAATAACCTTCATGGGGAGACTGTTCTGGCAAGTGAAGGTGGTCATAAAGAATAACAGACCAGACAGGAGTATCGAATTTGTGGCAAACTTCTTGCCCGTAAGCTACTGTTTGGGGGAATACCTCAAAGAATACATCAGGCAGATTCCCTTCTTTAACAAGGGCCTCTTTTAAGCCAAACCAGCCAACCGCCTGCTGCCCCTTGTGGTCTACTGTCTCACCAAGCTCTGCCACTCCTTCCACGCCCTCATAGGACTCTGCAAGATGTGGGTTACCGACAAACAGAATGGTGACCACCGACCTATTGCTCCTCCCACAGGTGCTCCTCCAGGTACCCCGTGGCATCCGGTCAGTTGTCCTTGGTCGCCCATCCACATGACCACATTCTCAAACCACTTTTTTCCCAACAATGTAGTCGATGGCGTCAAACTCAAGCTTGCCAATCTCTCCTCTGGCGCCAGCCTAATGGCATATAACAGCCAGTTTCATTTACTCATCAACCAGGCTTGCTTTGGGGTCCAGTATAATGGCAGGCCCTCGATCATGGACACTGACCTGATCAACCACTACAAAGCTGGAATCATGAGGAACACTACTCTTAGACGCACCATAGTTCAACCCATTGTGCAGAACCAGGTCACCACGACGGGACTGAGGATCCCTCAGTATATCTACGAGACAATCAGCTAAGGCTTTGATGCCACCAAGCACATCAGCCTTGTGGACATCAACCGTCCTAGCTGGGAAGAGTGCAAACACGCCCAGAGCACCACTAGGTATGCTGCCACCCTATGTGATCAACCAACATAAATCAGCACTCTATAACAGAAAGGGAAATTGGAGGAAAACAATCAAAAATGGAAGTTCCTAGAGAGGCGCCAACAAATATAAATGAGGCATTCAAGAGGTTCAAAAAACACCATCTTTTGGGCAAAAAGTGAAGGTATAATTGCAGGAAAAGAGGCCGACCGGGCACCAAAGGTGGGTCCTATGTCAGTATGTACAATGTAGCTGGGAATTTCAAGGGGAGCTGGGAAATCGCACCCTCAAATTGGAGTCACACCGAGGTTGGGGTTAGTGCGACGCGTGAAGCCCAAAGATGGACTTGAAACAAAGAAATTCCCTGCCGTTGCCAATTTGAGAACTGTGTGTTCTCATACTCAAAAGTAGATAGTAAATCCCACTAATTAATCACTCGTTAAAAAAAGAGTAACAAACCAATCCGAATCAGTCCAATTAGCTTGATTCATCATACCCCCTGTAATTCGGTGGCTGGCGGAGAAGGCGGAAAAATCTTAATGAGGCGTGTAGGAGCTCAGGACTTGGAGGAGCAGAGATTGGTAGCCCACAGACTTTTAAGTTTGTTCATTGACGCTTGGAGAATCAGTAGGAATTAGAAAAGGAGGAGTGCAAATTCGAGGGGGAATGAGGGGCAGGACTTTATCCCTATGATTGGACTAGAATGATTTCGAACAAAGATGCAGAAAGTTCATCGAAGGAACATCAAAGACAGTTACAGGGAATTCTGTTCCAACCTGTTGTGTCACACTGTGGAAGGCTTAGGTTTATCTGTTCCCGAGCCTAATCGGTCAATGGTTGAGCGCTGGGTTCATTGATCTCTCTCTTGTGTCATAATGCGTGGAGTACATCTCTCTTGCCCAAAGAAAGAAGGGTTTCAAGCTTCTACAGATTCCTCTTGTGATGAAGTCCTATTCACAACCTAAAGGACACAGAGATCACACTTAAGAACCATTGATCATATTTGGACCGTACTTAAACACTAAGCAGACATATTGTTGATGAGGACTTTAGCTCCGAGTGGAAGGCCGCTTTGGGTTCGCCTCAAGAGCCAGGGATGGTTGGCGTTTTGTAGTCAAGGTTGCTTTCAGAGTCAAAACAGCTGATGACAATGGCACCTCTTAAGGGTGAGCATCTGAGGGGAACGGGCAAGTTTGCTTATTGAGCCACTCCTCGTATGCTTTGGTGTCCTTGACGTATCAAGTTTGAGCCATTGGTTGTCCGTGTGCGGGTACCCTGGCCTTTTGAAGGGATACTCTTGATCATAGGATCCGTCCTTGCGCTGTCTGCAGTAGTGTTCAATGTTGATGATCTTCTCGACGGTCAATTTGTCTTTGTCTTCCATGTCAGTCAGAGCTGGTTAGGTTACAATGTAGTAGTTGTGATGGATGGAGTAGTTCTGTTGTCTAGTTGGAAGTGAGGCCCAACGTGGTTGATGTTTCTTGTTGATATGTTGACCTTTTAGGTGTCCGGAGTCTGTTCAGGGCCTATGATCTTGAAGGGACCTGTCCAGCAAGCAACGAGCTTCCCCAGTAGGGAGGTCTTAAGCAGATTCTGATGCTGGTTATGTTGAGAGAAACTTTGCCTCTGTCTTCAAAGAAGATAGGCCCGCGGTTCTGATTTTAGTAGCTGGCTTACCGGATTTTGTCTGTCGGAGGGCTACTTCCACATTTGCCTTGATATCTTTCTGTTCTCGAGTGAAATCCAGTAATCGTTTTCTGGTGGTGGACTTGGGCATAGCTGGGATGCTCTCGGCCGGCGGACCTGATTCAAGAGGGTTGGGGAAGTAGCCTTGCTCGGCGAAGAGCGTGGGCAGGTTGATGTCTCCATTGGGCTTGGCTTTAATGCAAGAGATCTGCCAGGGTTTACTTTGTCCATCTCATGTTGGTCCAGTAGAGGATGATCCAGTAGGACAAGTAGTCAAAGAAGCAGAGGCAGTAGTAGTACATCTAGCCGTGTGGCCCCAATAATACCGGCATTGCTAAGGCATGAAATCTGATCATCTGCCTGCAGGTGTGAGGATCAGGCAGAGGATGGAGGATGCCGAAATTAAGTTTGGGAGCCTTAAAGAGACAACTATCGCAACAGCTGTAGATTAATTACTCCATTTCAGAGAACATAGATGGCTAGTAGTACCTCCTGACAATTATCTCGATAGTCTTGGTGTGGCCCTGGTGACTGCCATTAGCTAATTGGTCGTGGTACCTCTCCATGATGGATGTTTGCACGACCTCCGGAACGTAGACTTGATTGTTGTAGGAGAGGAAGCCGGTTTTTGAATCCATGTTTCACAAGGTCAATTGGCTTTAAGGCTTTGTTTCTGATGCTAGCTAGTTGTGTCTTGATGTCGAGGGCATAGTCCTGGATGGCTATATAGTGAAGACATTCAGCTGCTATTTTCAGGTTGATAAGTCGTCAGCTAGTTGGTCGATAGGTCATGCCTCGAGATTGGACATTAGCGGGGTGCTGACCAGGATCTCAATTCATGCTTGGCGCTTAGAGCACTTGGCAGCTCTTTGAGGTGCGCAAGATTGAAGGTCTGAGACGGTGTCGAATCGACTCGGGAAGTATTCGATGCAGAAGTCGTCTTGTTGGAGTTCTTCGGTCCAACCACCTCAGCGGCTCAGCTTTTGCTGAGTGTTCAGATAGATAGGGAACTATGATCTGTGAACACTTGCAAGTGGATTTCCATGAACTCATGGCAATCGGTCAGGGGTTTGTCAAGGGCCAGCAGCACTTTTCTGGGTCATTTCTGCCCTCTTCATCTTGCGGCTGAAGTATTAGATTGGTCCAAATCAGGGGAGGATGGTCAGGCCCCTGATAGTGGTCAGGGGGAGGCAAAACAATCAAATAATTGGTCTTAGCGCCATGAGACAGCCATCCACTTATCGAGTAGTCAGAGACGTCCAAGGACACGTAGGTTAGGCGGCTGCCATCCAAGCGTGCAAGCACTGGCGCGGTGGAAATGGCATGCTGGAGAAGCTCAAATGAGAACTTCTCATTTGGTCCAGGCCCAGGGTCTGTTTTCCGATGGTAGTTCTGAAAGCAGGTAGGCAATCTCCAAGTAGTCATGGACATACAGAAGGAGGTTTTAGGTGAATCCTAGGAAGAACTAGATATCCTGGGTCTATCTCAGGGTATCTGATACAAGGATGGAAGCGATTTTGGACCGAGCTATGGAAACACTGTCAAAGCTGAATTGGGGACTGCAGAACTTGATGTGTTCCTTGCCCCACAGACATTTGCTTGGCTTGATGTTCCACTTCGTGTTTTAGAAGGATTTCCAGGACTTCATCTACATTCTGTTGATGCTCATTTCTGGTTCACGAGTAGATTGAGATGACCTCAAGGTAGGAGATGACAAATTTGTCAAACATATGACTGAGGATGGTGTTCATTAATCGTTCAAACTAGGCCGGGGCCTTAGATAATCCAAGTGGCAAGACTTAGAACTCAAAGTTGCCTTATCTCCTTTGAATTGCTGTTTTGGAACAACAAAGCCGACAAAGCTACCTGCTTGAGGCAAATCAACTCAGTCCTCCTACATGACTAGCGCCAACATAAGCCTGCTAGACCCAGCTTCAAGGAACATAGCTGAGCTCAAGGTCATACCTTTCTTTGTCATCTCCATCAGATACGATCTTATGCTGGGCCCCCTTCTAGCTTAGCAGTTCCACGGACTAACTGCTGCTTGGCCTCATGGCTCAACAAGACGAGCTATAGAATTCAAGCATCGAAAGCAGAAATTCAGCATTCCCTTGTAGCCGGTATTCCGCGGATGGCATACATCTTGACTCCCAGATTTAGAGATATAGCGCCCTTTCCCTTTCTCTTGAATCTGTTGTTGACTTAAGCTACAATATCAGACTCTCGGATCCCAAGCTCCCTTGATTCAGACCTGATTCAGGCACTTCTGAGATGAAGCCCAACTGATTCCTCAAAGCATGGCAACTCGGTAAATTTGAATATGTCGTCCAGCGCAAAAAAGAACTTAGCTCTGATAACCTGAATATCATTGAAATACATACAACTCATCTTGCCACTCGAGAGGAGCTCCTAGATCAGATCAACATAAAATCAAACGACGAAGCTGCACCAAACGGATGGAACGACTCGCTCAAAGAGTTGATCAATAAATATAATGAACAACCCTGCTCAAGCCAAAACGTCGGTCATCTGCCTGATCAAGGCCAGCACATCTTCTTGCTTGGAGACTTAGAAGAAGCTCAGCCAAAGCTCCACCTGCTTTGCCCGCATACCAAAGATGTGCTCAATGAATCAGAGAAGCAGATTGATGGCTTCCTAAAAAAAGGATGGATCTGGCATTCTCGATAGGCATGGGGAGCGCTGGTCTTATTCGCCAAGAAGGAAGACGGTTGTGTGTGACTATTATGGTCTCAACTCTGTCACCAAGCGAGATTGGCTGCAGCTCCCCAGCCTCCTGGAGATGTTCGACCGACTAGCCAAAGCCAGGTACTTGACCCTTGTGGATGTCCAAGATGCCTACCATCGAATCTGAGTCCCAGACTACACTTTAGAAAAAATAGCAGTTTAAACAAGATACGGCCACTTGGAGTTCCTAGTCATTCCTTTTGGACTATCGAACCCCCCGGCCTCCTTTCAACACTTCATAAACTCCATCCTTGGTTACTTGTCTGACAAGTTCATCATCTCCTACCTTAACGACATCCTGATCTACTCGAAGACTGAAGAAGTCCGCAAACTACGAGTCAAACAAGTTCAGCGTATTCTGGGCAAGCATGAGCTGAACATGAACCCTGGCAATTGCCTCTGGGGCAAGGAGGGAGTCAATTCCTGTTGTCACCAAGTCAAGCGCAACAGCATCTCCATCGCTTGGTCCAAAATCGCCACCGTTCTCGAATTGGAAATCACGTAGAACACCATCAACATCAAATCCCTCTTGGGATTCATCAACTTCCTCCTGCCTCACATCAACCAATACTCAGAGATGGCCTACCCGCTTTCTGAACTACAGTCAGAGAGAAACCCTGGATGTGGATCCAACCTCAGCTATTCTCCCTGGAGCATCTCGAACATGCCGTTTCACTGAACCATCACTTGCCTTCTTGGACCCTAGCTTGGAGACCCACGTGTTCTCTGACACCTCTGACTATGCCCTAAGCAGATGTAAGCCCAAACACATGTCTGTCAACTGTCAAGGCTTTGTGCGCCCCTGGATGTGACCCTTGTGGTGACCTGGGATAACTAACTCGCATTTCAATGCAATAGTAAGCCAGACAACCCTACAACCGCACGCTTTATGATGTAAAGAGGAATGAGGAATACTAGGATGACCGGAGAGCTTGCTTGTAGAGGCCCAGGACTCACCCACAAGTATCACTGGTGACAACCGGGGGAACAACCACTTGTGTTACGACGCAAGAGGGAGCAGAAAAACACTAGGACAAGCGGAGAGCTCAAGCATGGCGGCCCGGTACTTCTCTGGAAGTAATGCTTGTGACAACCTGGAAAACAGCCCCATGCATTTCGACACAAGAGGGAAGGGAAGAGTCCTGGGACAACCAGAGATCTTGCTGGTGATGGTTCGGGACTCCCCCGGACAGTAGCTAGTGACGGCCTAGACACTAACTGCACAAATTGCGACACAAGAAGGGTGGAATGAGTTACCCTTACCAAACAGTTAGCGTCGCAAAGCATGAGGGTGGAACAGATTACCCTAAACCATCCCTGTTGCGAAGCGAGAGGGTGGAATAGGATACCCTGTAAATGTTTATATATTCCTCTGCTCAACAGTCCAAATTTTGTTTCAAAATCATCTCAGCACAATCCTTTAAGGTAAAATTGGGATCCTCCCTTTCCTCGAAGTTGCACTCCACTTCCTCTAAGTCGTCTGGATTCTTTGTCCACCAATGAACAAACTTCAAACTCTATGAGGCAACTGAAATAGACTCCTCCAAAGCCCAAACTCCTATGTGCTTCATTTAGTGTAAGCTGCCCTCTTCGCCGGCCGCGGAATCTACAGGGTGTGTGAAGAATTTTTTCCTCTTTGACTCATTTGTATCCTGTTTTTTACTCTGTTTTGGGTCCATCTTCAGACTTCATGCGTTGCACTAATTACCGACCGCAGTGTGACTCAGCTCAAGGAAGGGATTTCCCGCAGCCCTCTTGTTGTTCCCATCTACATTGTACATAGAAAAAAAGGACCCACATGTTCTCCCTAGTGAAACCCTTTCCCCACAATAATACCTAAACTTCCTTCCCAACAACTGGTGTGGTCCCTTCGCCTTATTCGACCCCTTCAGTAATGCACTCACGTATCCTTCTTGGCCCCTCTTAATTGACTTCAAACTGTGCTGGTTGATTTCCATTTTCCCCTTGCTGTCTTGGATTACCCATTTATGTTGGTTCATCTTGCGGCATGGACGATAACATGGTTGGAAAGGAGACATTGATCTCCTTCCAAACCTCCCCCTCGTCCCTGTAGTCGTCAACCTCTACATCAAATGGTTGCATCAACAGGATATTCTGTTGAATCCTAGTTACCTCCGGATCCAACATAGTCCTTATCTCTGATTCCAAGGGGAAGTGTCACCTTTCCGCAAGGTAGAATCCTCTGCCCCTCTGTGCGGCAAGTTGGCCACTCGCCGTAAGGAATGCAGATCGTCGTACCTGGCCCACGGCACCACCAGCCTAAGAGACTTTCTCACCGAGAACATGCCCCTGTCATAAGTACGCCTCAACGTTGCCCCAATCAATTTTGACCTCATACTTGAACTCCCGCTTGCCCAGTTCCTTGCCGATTCTTGGATGGTCTGGCCAAAGATCGGTACTAGGCCCGCCCGTTAGCTTGTACACAAGGATTGCACCTACCCAATACATGGTCAGTCCAACTGAAGGGCGCAAGAAGCAGTTCAAGTACTCAATCATGTTGCTCTTCTCCCCTGCTCCAATCAAGACTAACATAATCCGGATAAACACAACAAAGGTTCTCCGCGAAAAAGGATTTCTACGAGCAGAGGAACACCCGATCCGACGTACCTGCCAGCCAGCAGCCAGACAAGGTTCCTCCTCAACTATAAATAAATACGACCCCACCTGCCTCTACCAACCAAACAATGGATTGCCCTCTGACTGTGGTGACCTGAACCCAAAGATGACACTTGAAGAAGGCATATCCAAAGTTCTCTCCCCTAGGACCAGTCACTCAGACAAAACTAGCACAGCCAGATTGATGAGAACCTTGACAAGGGTTGGATTCATCACTCACCATCCACCTGGGGCACACTTGCTGTATGTGGGAAAAAGAATGACAGCAGCCTTTACATGTGCCTCCACTACTGCTCACTCCACATTGTCGAAAAACACAACCAAAAGCTCATAGGAGTTGCAGGACCAGGTAACAAAGGTAAAGTACTTCACAGTCAGTGACATCAAGGACACCTACCATTGAATTCCTGTCACAGACAACAGTAGCGACAAAACCGCAATTCCAACGCCCTACAGCCTACTTGAGTACAACCTCATGCCCTTCTACCTCACCAATGGACAAGCGGCGTTCCAACCATTGAAGAACCACTACTTTGGCCACATGTACAACCGCTACGTCATCTGATACCTCCATGATATAGCCATACAATCCGAAACAAAATAAGACCACAAGAAACCTGTTTATGAAGTACTCCACATCCTGGCTTAGAAGCAACTCAACTCCAAGCCATCCAAGTGCCACTGGGGCCGATCATGCATTGAATTCTGTGGGCAGGAACTGGGGATGGACGGCGCGTCCATCACAGTATCAATAATTGAAACCCTACGCTAATGAGCTGCACCTCAAAACACCACCAACATCCAGGCTTTCCTTCCCTTTACCAACCTCCTTTTCAACCACATTGACTGCTACTGCAGGATTGCACCACCCCTGTGGCACCTCCAGTCAGGAATAATACTGTTTCAATGGATGGCAGAGGGATAACAGCTGTCTCATCTCCCAGAGGCCCCCATTTGCACAGCACCAATACTTGCACGCTAAAAACCAACAAAGGTGACCCCTGTGTTCTCTGACGCATCTGACATTGCCATCAGACAGTGGGCAGCCCCAGTGGCCAGTAAAACAGACACAATTCCTTTGCTGCCGCCCACCACAATAAAAGGCCTGACTAACCTTCCTTGCCTCCGACCCATGGGCTTCTTGAGCTGCTAGGTAAAACAGGCGGACCTGAAGTAGGCTGATCTCAAAAGAGAGCTTCCTAACCTCACCAACATCCATGAAGCAAATCCGCATCAACGCATTGGCCACTCGTTCAGCGTGTTCAAGAACCAGCAGTTGCTAATATACCTTAACACCCAACCCAGGTTGAAGCTGACGGCAAGCCCGATTACGAGAGGCCCTTCGAAGTTTGACTTCGTCATAGGGTACGTTCTGGGGCACTACAACACCGTTGCAGACCTGATCTCCCTTGCGCCCATTAGATCCCGCGCTGCATCTCTCGCCAAGAACTCCTCGAACACATCAAGCATAGCTCTATACTGGAGGTCGGCGACCACGTGTTAAACTGCCCCGACCTCCAGCTGTTCAAGGACCCGAAGAGCCACTACATGTTCCTTGCACTGCTTCCCATTCCTGAGCAGTGTTGGAAGATGGTTGACTTTTGCGATTTCGAGTGCCCAGAGTATACTGACCTTATAGCAAAGAACATTTGTGCCCCATGTCCTCCATTGACAACACTAGCTGCTGCACTATCCCATTTGCCATTTCCAAAAAGACACCAGCTGGGCAGTTTCCACTGCTCCCACTTCTACGCTCAGGTCAGCGGGCCTGATATCTTTGTATGAGACGTCAACCCATGGATTCTCTCAGATTTCCGCATAGCCTTCATCAAAGTGGCTGGCATCAAAGGCTCGGAAGGCCATCAACAAACTGACGTACTGGGTGTCGCTCCTTCCCATCCTGGAGTGTGGCATCAACAGCTCCCCCACTTGCAGCAGCAGGCTGCCCACCTTTGTAACCCAATGAGCCTACGTCCCCAAACCCCTCAAAGTTGCTCATCCCAACACTGTCATAAGGCCTGCCAATAAAGCTGGCTGCTCGGAACTGGACCGCTACTTTGCCGACCATGAAGCCATCTGCAAAATTGTCACGCAGAAGGACGCACAGGACCGCTTTATCTGCACCTTTAACTTCGGCCGTGTCCCCATAGCACAATATTGGTGACAAGATAATGATAACCCTCAATGGAATCATCATTCCCCGAAGCATTACCTTGCCCGGCATGTTTTTGCCACGCTGGACAGCCAATGCGATCCTGCGCTGTCAAGGCCAGTTGCCTGCTGGTTGGCCTTGGGGGCTTCGCCTACCTGCGTCACGGGGACTTTCAGAGCATTGGGGGCTAGGTGCTAAATTTCTGGTTGCCATAATCCCAAGCATCAGGTGCCAAGGCCTCGGCTTACGAGAGTGTCGGGGAGCGCCACTTTGCCTCTTTACATGCAGGGTCAGGGCATTTCGGCCTGCGCCGTCCAAAGCCAATCGCCTGCTGGTGAGGTGTAGGGGCACGGCATACCCGTGTAACGGCGACTACCAGAGCATTGAAAACTATGTTCTAGGCTTGTGGCACCCTGAACCCCAAGCCATGGGGGCTATGTGCTCGCTCAGCTTGAGAGAAGGGCGGGGTGTGACATTCCGCCTCTATACGGGCTGGGTCAGGGTGTGGCCGCCTGGACTGTCAAAAGCCACTTGCCTGGTAGTTAGGCATATTGTACTGCCTACCCATGTCACTAGGAGCTCAAATGAGGTCGCCAGAACTCCAATGGTCTGGAGTTTTGCACTCAGCTTGGAAGAGCGTTGCGAGCTTTGCACTTGGCTCGTAAATCAGTTGCCTGCTGGTCAGGTGTCTGGGCCTGCCTACCTGGTCACCGAGATCTAGGATGAGGTCACAGGAATCCCAAGCATCAGAAGTTTTGCACTCGGCTTCGATGAGTGTCAGGAGCTTCGCGCTCAACTCAAAATACAGTGAAATGCTGGTCGGGAGAAGACTGTTGGTAAGAGGGACATAGGTAGTAACACCATGAGGCAATAATTGCTAATCCTAAGAGTCCTCCCCAAATTCCACCTCATGGCCCATCACATACGCGAACTTACAAGCAGCTGAGTACCGGGGAGTACTCAACCACAAAGGTGTTGTGGTTGAGGACTGTGCTGTAGCAGAAGAGGAGAAGATGGATGGAGACCAGGGAGGAGCTTTAAGGAGAAGCAGGGGAGCTTGTTCATTGAGCCAGTTATTGTGCACTTCGGTGTCCTTCACAACTTCAAATTCGAGCCCTTGATTGTCCCTTTCTGGATAGCAAAGCCATTTCACAAGTTAAGGTTGTGGATACATCCAGTCTTGTTGCTGGTTACTGAAGTTCTTGATGTTGAAAATCTTCTCAATGACAAACATTTCTTCGCCTTCTATGCCAATGGGAGCCTCATAGGATACTGCATTGGTATTGCGGAGGATGGAAAAGTTCAGTTGGATGAAGGGTTTCAGGGTATCGTTGTGCAAGTACAGCCAGAACTGGTGCAGCTGGATGGGATGTCAAGTTTGTGGGTGTGAGCAGTCGAGCCTGGGCTAATGATCGTGAAGGGGCAACTCAGTAGGCAATTACCTTGTCTGGCCGCTCTGTCTTGAGCCAAGCAGTGATGCGCTACTGTTTGTAGGAGTTGCTGTTTAGATCTTGTGCTTGCCCAAGTGCCACTTCGAAGAGGGCCATGATACCCTTCTATTCTTGGGCGAACTTGAGAAGTTGCTTTCGAGTGGCGGACATGCATTTGGCAGGGGTCTACTTCCCTGGTCCTCCGATCTGGACCTTTTTTCTTGTCTTGATCATATGTTTGCACTCCCAGTCATTTTGGTGCTAGTGGGCTGTCTTGACTATGTTCTGGATGCTGGCTAGCCAGGTGATTGCTTGGCAGAGCGTGAATATGACTTTTGCTTTGTGGTAGGTGACAAAGAACTTAGGGCAGCTGAGCTGCGCATATACCCGCTGCTGCACCTGTTCTTCTGGGTGTTTGTGGCAAACTTTGTGTTCCTGTTGTGGTTGGGTCAGTTGCCGGTGGCTGAGCCGTACATGGTGTTGTCGCAGCTGTCGACGCCCAGCAGTCAAGGAGTGCCACCAGGATTTGCGCCGTCCAACCTGCGTGGGTTGGAAATAGTATGATCTGTGAGGGGGAGCTGTCCACAAAGTAACTATTACAGTGGTCAGCCCGCTGAGGGGCCCGATGGATCGACAGGTTGTGAAGGCATCATACCCAAGCATCTCCTAGGGAGTGTGAGAGAAGGTGAGAGAATGGAGGCAGCTGTATCTCCGCTTAGGATCTTAGAAGCGCTCAAAATATGGGCAGCTGGTGATGTAGTTTGTAATCTCAGAGAAAGTTGGTGCCCATTAGTAGAAGGTTACAATCTTCTGAAGTGTCTTTGTTGGCCCCGGGCTGCAGATGTCTGCTGTGATACCGGTCCATGATTGATATGCACAAGACCTCTGCCACATAGAAACATCCTTCATAAAAGAGGAAGCCACGGTAATACTTGTACTTAGCATGATTGCTCGGTTTGGAGACATTGTTCTTGACGTTGGCGAGTTGTGCTTGTCTATCAAGTTCCTTCCCATTGGTCTCCATGTAAGGGAGCCAAGCAGCTGCCATTTTCAGGTCAGCGAAGTTGTCCGCCAACCTGTTGACTGGACGCGCATCAATATCAAAAAAAGGTAAAGTGCTGACTCGGATCTTGATTCCTTCTTGTCATTTTGTGCATGTCAGGGCATGCTGTGGTTGGGCGGGGGAGAAGGTTGGTGACAATTTTGAAACAGCCCAGGAGGTAATCGAACGAGAAGTCCTATTTCTGGAGTTCTTCAATCCAGCTGGCTTGTTGCTGGCCAAGCTTGGGCTGAGTGCTCACGTAGAGCAGGGATTTATGTTCTGTGATCCTCTGAAGTGAATGCCGATTAGCTTGAGGCCGTTGGTCTTCAGGAGTTTGAAGGCAGCAAAAGATTCTGTTTTATGCACTGGATAATTCAACACTGGACGCTCTATCTTTGCCTGAAGTACGAGATCAGTGGGAGTCAGGGAGGTTCTTTAAGCCTGGGATGGTGGTAGGCAGCGGTGTCAGGATAAGATTGATGCACTTGGCATGTTGGGCCACCCATCAGTTGATGGCGTATGTGCCACCCATCAGCTAATGGCGTAGTTAGGGGCATCGCACAATAAAAGTATTGAAGCTTGGATCAAAGTGGGTGATTACGGGCACACTGGAGAAGGCGTACTGCAGGTAAAGGTTTTCACTGGCCTTTGTTGAAGCAGTTGAGACATCGATAGTTGAGACATATCTGTACGCCACCTGATTCTTTTTATGTTAAGAAACTGGTACTCCTAGTACTGATTGGGGGTGTCAGATCCATCCCTTGTCAAGGTAGCCGTTGATCTGCTTTTTGAGATTGTCAAGTTTGTCCTGAGGGAAAGGTCAGAGTGGGTAGCGCTTTGGCTGGGCCACTTCCAGAAGCTCAAGCGAGAGGTGGTGCTTGCCCCAGTCAGGCCAAAGACCCAGATTGGGCTGCAACGGGGTAGTCTCTGCGGAGTTTTAAATCAGCTCTTGAAGGGAACGGTCCTGTCCATTTGCAGCTGTGTTTAGTTAGGGCTTCTGATTGATCTGGCTAGCAGTTCCGGGGTGTGTTGCGCAGGGTGTGGATATCTACAACATCCAGATTGGTGGTTTTGTGTCCTACCCTCCATCCGACTATGTAATCAAACTTCCCGGGGTGCCACACTTTGAAGAACCAATGAGACTTCTGTTCCATGGAACCGGCAACTAGGATAAACCGCAATGGTCCTCTCTACCCCACTTGAAAGCAGCAACTTGGGGGTAATGACAAAGTTGGCACTTAGTGGATCCTGTCATAATGGCAGTCTCCCATTTCTCGCGAAGGTATACTGAAGTCCTGTCCACGTTGATTGGATGGGATTGCTGGTTGTGTAGTATCAGGAGCCCAAGCAGTGGTGAGTCCTTGAAAGTACTAAGCCAACGGTAATCCGAGGATGATGATCGAAATCAACAACATCGGGATGAACCCTAACCTGGGAAAGGTGGATCCTGAACATGCCATGGAAGACCAGCTGTAGATTTTAAACATCAAAAGCGCAAATTCAGCATTCCCTCCCAACCGGTCCTCTGCGGATGGGAAACATCTCTAATCCCAGAATCAGAGAAGTATTGCCCTCGTCCCAGCGCTCCAATCTTTGCTATCGACTGAAGCCATGAGAAAAGAAGCTCAGATCCTGAACACCCACAATTCACTCCTGTTCCAGGCACTACAAGGTTTCAGCCCAACTGGTTCCTCAAAGCATGGCGCAGCGGACAATTTGAATATGTTGTCAAATGCACACCAGAATGCAGCTCAGACAACCCGAACATTGTTGAAATCCCTACGACTTGTCTCCCCCCCCCCCCCCCCCCCCCCCCCCCCCCCCCCCCCCCCCCCCCCCCCC
>KZ993922.1:765-23459 GCA_003614705.1 Blyttiomyces helicus | reverse complement strand
CCCCCCCATCAAATTCTATCCTCCCACAGGCTGAAATCTTTTTAAAAACCCCCCCGTATTTTCCCGATTTTTGGTCCTTGAAGTTTAGCCCCCCCACCCTTTGACGCCCCTGTCCCCTTGGCACTCTAGAATGGCCCAACCCTGAGGTTGTGGACAAGGAGAGGGGGAGGGGAGAATGGGCTACAGAGCAAAGAGACTTTCTCCCTCGTGTCCTGCTGCCCTCGAAAGTGTTTCCTTGAAGATCCTTGAAGAGAATTATCCTCCTTCCCCTCCCCTCACTCTGATAAACAAGAATACCAAAGGATTCTCACTAAGGAAGGAAAAGTCGACGCTGCTGGTAAGCAAAGCACGAAAGAGATCATCATGGGCGACACACCAAAAAATAAATTGAGGTAAACGAAGCTAGAAAGCTTTGAAGCAAGAAAGCAAGAAAGATGATATTGATTTGATCACAGCAGAAACGTTAGCCAAACCCCTCCCATTTAATCATCCTCTGATCCTCCGCCAACAGATCATCGTGGTTCCAAAGGATGCAGGTATGGCCTTGCTTACGACAGTTAGCCACGCGCGCCTTTATCTTACCCTTTCGGTTGCGCTTGCACTTTTCACATGCATCAGAGGAGGGGTTTGTGTCAGAGTCCGTCTGTATCTGCCGATGCGGAACCAGAGAGGAAACTGAGTGCATCTGGAGTGGTCGTATCAACATTATGTGCATGGTAACAAATGTTGGGGTTAAAATTAGGGTAAACCCTGACCGAAGCTCGCCTCAACACACAGGTCAACAGGATGATATCCGAAGACTGAGGCATTGCTAGGCAGCTGAAGGCAGCAAAGCAATCCTTCCCACACCCTTCCCAGCACAGACGATGATGTGCGTGTCTGGGAGGGCAGCCGCATCAAGTGGCCTTGAAAGGATGCATCGGCGTTTGGCGCCAAGATGTTTGCTGCGCTGCGCCAGGAGTACTCCATGGAGGGGAGGCTGAGCCAAATGATGAGGTATCGCTTGACATGGTTGAGGGTCTTCTCATGCAGGATGGCCTTGAGTTCGTAGTGGGAGTTGCCTTCCTCATTGACGTGGGAGGGGACCGGGAAGTTGTCGATCAACCGATCAGGTACAGTTTTGTTTGGGAGGATGTACCGCTGAGTAGCTCGATGTGGAAGGTCAGGTGCACATTCATGCCATTGGGGAGGAGGAGCCGGTACATGTCGGGGCATCCTTGTGGGGACACAGCGGTAGTGATGTTGGGGAGGATGTATGGGGGTAGCGGATTGGGGTTCAGGCGGGCCGAATATGCAGGGGTCATTATTCTGTCACATAAAAGAAGCACAAAGTTGCCCTTGATATTGACATCTGTCGCAGAGCAACTCGACCTGAAGGCGCGAGGCTGGGGGTCCTGTACAGTGTCGATGGGGGTATGGGGGAGGGCAATGTTGTTGAAGAAATCGCCCAGGTTGGGTCTAGGTGAGCGGCCCCAAACCGGGTACAGCGGGTGGCGGGGCTCATTTCTAAAGGTGAGCTGGTACGGCGTGAAGCCGGTAATGGCTGACTGTGATGAGTTCAAAGCGATTTCAAGGGAGTTGAGGAGATGAGGCCATTCTTCCATGGTGTGGGATAGGTGGTTGCGGAGGGTGGTCTTGAGGACGCCGATCATTTGCTCAGCAAGACTGTCCGTGTGTCGATGGCTGGCAGTAGATATCACTATGTTGATGCCACTCAGGGACATCAAATAGGACCAGAGCTTGGAGGTTATTAGCGCGTCACAGAGGGATATGGTGGGTCTGGTAGGCCGTGGAGATGCACCACTTTGTGCAAGAAGGCGCGGGTGAGATCTGTGACCTGATCCTTGGAGTGGCCCAGAATGAAATGGGTGTGATCACTGATGCCGCAGAGGTACATGAGGAGATGGTCGAAACCGCCCAAAGAGAGAGGCGATGAGGCGAAGTCCCACATGACTGGGGATGACAGGCGGTCTGTGATGGGGAGGGGATGAAAGAACCCTTGTGGAGCGCACTTTGGTGTCTTGGAGTGCTGGCAGGCTTTGCAAGAGCATGTGTAGGCGCAGACTGCTTGTTCATAGCCAGGCTACCAGTATGAGGGGGCAACCTTTGCTAGCATGCCTTTCCAACCCAGGCAGGCGGTGATGTTCGAGTTTTGGTGTTCGCGCATGACTGGGAGACAGATGCCAGCATGGCGGGAACATAGATCTTGCCCTTGTGCAGAAGGAGGCAGTCCAAATTGTTGTAATGTGCTATGTCCTTGGTACAAACGTGTTTGGGTGTAGTAATGAGCGTGTCGCCCTTCTCTAGGCCAAAGTTGTCAAATGTAGTGGTTGTGACGAGGCTGTCTCGCAGCGATGATATGCTGATTTGCAGCGCCGCGAGCGGAGTACATTCCTTGACGTGGGGCCTGGAAATAGTAACGTTACTGTGATCTTGATGGGTGGGGGCAGCCCTGCGGATGCAACGCGCTAAGAAGTTGATACACCAGTAGAGTAGGTCGGGAAAAGAGCTGTGCATGCCGTGAATGTAGCTGAGGCCTAATTTGAAGCCCTGAAGGGTCTCGACCCAACGTGCTTCACAACTGGAAAGGAGGGGCTGTTTCTGGAGCCAGATCTAGGACTTATGGTCAGTGTGGAGGTTGACCTGCCCGGATCCCAACATGTATGAACCCCCGTGTTCAACCAGTTTGACAAAGCCTTGTCATTCTGGTTTGTGCACGGGACCGCCAGTCTTCCCGGCTTCATCTTTGTGCTTTAGATGAGGAAAGCGGTGAGGATCTTGCCAATATGCTCTAGAGGGGCCAACAGGGAAAGTGATGCCAGGCTTGGGTTGGCTGAACGAACTGCCAAAAAGCTCAACGCTGCCTTCACAGCTGTGCCTGTCCACCAACATGTTGTCCTAACATGCCCCTTCTTCATGGAGACAGATGCTTCAGACTTCGGGCTTGGTGCAGTGCTCTCTCAACACGTCTCTGACAGCCGCCCACACCCTGTTGCCTTCCTTTCGCGCAAGTTCACTGCTGCTGAAATCAACTACGAGATCTACGACAAGGAACTAGTTGCTATTGTGGACTCTTTCAAGGATTGGCGATGCTTCCTTGAACGATCCCCCATCAAGTCATCGTCTACTTGGGCCACAAGAATGTTGTCCACTTCGTACTCAACTGCCATCAAGCGAAATGGGCACTGTCCTTGTCCTGCTTCCATTCGGTGATCACTTACTGTGAAGGACGTCTTCAAGGGAAGCCTGATGCCCTGTCTCGCCGGTCCTTCCTGTTGCCTAGAGAGGGGGATGAGGCAACCATCCGGCAAGAACAAGTTCTTCTGGGTTCAAGCCGTCTTCAAGCCTTCACCCTGCTCCCCCCTGGACAACTCTCTCACCAAGGCAGTACGCTAAGACCTTAACAACGATCCACTTGCCTCCCACGTCATCACCCATTGCTCCACACCCCAAAAACTGGGTATTTGCAACAATTACGATGACTCAACCACAACCTCTTCTACCGCAATGGCGTCCTGTACCTCCCTGATAGGCCTGCTAGACCTCAAGTCCTTCAAGCATGACCCAGCTCTGTTGCAGCCCGCCACTTCAGGATCCAGAAGACTATCAAGTTGGTCTCCCACAACTACTGGTGGCCTCAGCTTTCGAGGTCTGTCAAGAAGTTTGTCCAGTCCTGATGCCCCATTCGGTCTCACTATTTGTTCTTACATTGTCTTTGGACTGTTGATAGATTGCCGGCCATGTCCAATAATCCTTGGAGTTGATTTTTGTTCCTCCATACTCTGGGCAGCAAACTTCTATCTCCCGTCAAGAGTCCTGAGAGGTCTTGGAGATTTCCAGACAATAGCAAATTGGAGGGACTGGACACGGAAGGGAATAAACTCGACGTAGATTGGAAGAGTCCACAAAAATATTCAAATGGTACCCTGGCTTCCGTCCACCTTCGCAGGACGATTGCACTATATCATCTATGGCTCATTCGTTGCTAGATGCATGAATGAACCCGGCGGCTGAAAAACGTATTATCGCGAGGAGCTTGTGACAAACTGCGAGGCTGCGCGAGAGAGCTGCTAAAAATACGCAAATGCCTTTTGCAAGAAAGCCACTGACTTCAAGGTTGGCGACCAAGTGTGGCGGCTTCGTCGCAATGTGTGAACCTCAAGACCTTGAGAAAGCTAGACTTCAAGTGACTCGGACTGTTCCTCATAGAGGTGCGCATCAACCCTGTCACTTTCTGGCTCAGCATGCTGTATAGAAAGCACATTCGCCTGGTGTTCCACCTCTCTCTCTTTGAGCTTTATCAACTCTCGACCATTCTGGGTTGTACTCTGCCGCCATCTCCACCTGTCGAGATCACCAACGTGTCAGAGTACAAGCACAGCAAAATCCTGGAATCCAGGATCCTTCGCTGGCGTCTGAAATGCTTGGTTGACTGGAAGGGCTATGGGCCAAGCAAAGGAGCCTGGGAGCAAGCAGCCCATCTGGCTAACGCCCCGGACATGGTTGTAGAGTTCCACCAGCGATAACCAGCAAAGCCTTAGACCAAGGCCGCTCCTCCTGGAACTCATTGGTAGAGAAGGAGGTTCTGTCACAATCCTAGTTGTCGCAAGTTGTTCTTCTTGTCCAGAGCTTTCTGGAACATGTTAAACCACTAAATTTGGATTATCATTCATGAAGATACGAGGATTTGAAGTTGGTTGTTTGTTCCATGTGAATATAGTCACTTCTAATGTCCAGGCGTGGAATGTCCGGACGCGTCCTGCAGCTTTGGATATCTTCCAGAGACTCTCCCAATATTTGGATACCTTTGTGACGCGCCCCCAATATTTCTGAAGCTTCTCCGCATTTCCCCAGCACAGCCTCACATTCCCCCACTCCCCTATATATAGACCTATGTATCCCTCCCATTTTAAACCATCATGATCAACACCAGTCCTGGGCAATAAATCTTGTTCTTCCCCCAAGTCCCCTTCCTGTCTCGATCCCTTCTCTTCCTCTTCTCCTCCTGCCTCCTGTTTCTTGCACCTAGGCAACTCTCTCTTCAAGTCCTGCCATCAAGTCCACATCACTCGAGATCGCAACACCTAGACTGCTGCCCCTGACACAGTGTGATTTGTCAAATCGCTCATCACGTCCTAAACCTTCTGGATCGTTAGTTTGCATATTCTGTCCTTTCGCTGATAGCGTGCCCTAGCTACCAAGCTCCTTATACTGGCCATCTTGGAGAAGGCCCCCCAGAACTCAGAGATGATCCTCTGGTTTTGGTCCATTACAAGACATTAGGCCGGCCAACCTGAAACGCGGTTGACGGATGGCACTCTGTTGGCTTGATGTTAGGCCTTTTTTTTGCCAGAATACTGAGTACACTGTGGCTGTGCTTCTTGTGATCCTCTTTGGTTTTGTAGTATATGAGGATGTTGCTGAGTTACAAGATGACATAATTGTTGAAAGATGGCAGAAGTATTGGTTTCTCATGTGTAGAACGCTGCAGATGTGTTTGCGAGGCTTCACATCATGACCACCTGCTCCAATTGGCTGTAGTACTTACAAACCGTTTTGTCAACGCTGATGTCCACGACACGGACTTGACAACAGGTGTCCTTCAATGACAGGGAAGTATCTGGCCCTCGATACCCAGTCATGACCTCCTGGAGGCTCAGGAGGGGTGTTGGAACATGTCTTTTTAACCTGTTGGGTCCCCAATAGTTGAAGCACATCCGCAAAACGTGGTCTTTCCTATTTCATGAATATACTGAGTGCACCCTTGGCGGAATGTGAATGGTAAATCCAATCCTTGTTGCGGTGTTCTCCATTCTGGTGCTGCAATTCATCCACTTCAGTCAGTGTCATTCTACGAGGGGGCAGAATTCCGGCTCCGCACCTTTTCCCAGGGCAATCTTGAAGTTTAGGCCCCCCAATCAAGGGGCAAGTCCTTATTGATCTCTTAAAGACAGGTAAGGGGGTGCTTTGCAACAATCAAGGCTAGCGAGCGTGCATCACTGCTTTTGTTAGACTGTAGGTCAGGTTTGGCTTTCATTTCCTCCTAAACGTCCTGCTTTCATGCTTGGATCTGAATGGTTGGCGGGATCTGGTCGAAGGGCGGTGTTACCGTGCTCTTGAACCGCTTCTTGCGCCAGGCGCGCAAGAAAAATTTGTCTCCATGATTTTGGTGCCATTGGTGACCCTATCCAATTGTGTTGGTGGTGTTGGTGCGTTGTAGCTGTTGCCTTGTTCTGCAAGGTGCTTGGCCTCCCAGGCTCGTACATTGGGTTGTTCAGGAACAATGTAGGTGCAACCGTTGTGTATGAGTTTAAGGACCGGCTTTGCACCATTCCTCAACTGGACTGGACAGTGTCTTGGCCAGTGAGGAATCACAAAAGGGGGATCCAAAGTATGAGGTCATCATAGATTGTGTCAACGATGAGAGGTAGTGATGACAGGACAAGAATGTCATTGGCGCAGGGGTTGCGCTTGCTGATATCAGCATGGGCCACGGACAAGGATTGGGATTTGGTGCCGTGAGAGGCCGACTCTCCGCGTAGAGAGGTGTTGGGCTGGACTTTGCAGATCCTGGGTCGCTTAGGACACGATTTAGAAAGCATAAACATGTTGCATCTGAAGTCCATGCTGATTTGAGCAAAGAGTCTTACGAGGTGGCCCTGGATGATGTAGGGGTTGACGCCTATGGGGATGAGGGGAAGGGTTGACAAAGGAAACCAGTGTTTCCTTGCCATCCGCATATTTGTCTCCGTGGTTCAGTTTGCACTCATATCCTGGTATCCCTCTGGGGGTGTGGATGTGGCAACCATGGGCTGCTGTGTTGACAGTGACTGGGCCTTGGCTGTGATTGTTGGAGTTGTAGCTCCCACAACCTCTTCCAAGATTGTCGGGACGAGTTTTGTAGTCTTCCGTGTACTTTTGGTACTCCTCCGCGGTTGTGCCTCCCTTGACGCCCTATCATTATTTAACCTCATCCTGCCGTTCAGCATCAGAGGTCAACCTCTCCATTAACTTCTCCTACTACAGCTTCAGCTCCATCTCCTCGTTTTTAACATTTTCTTCATATTGCTGTGACAACGGCTGGTGTACATGGGTATAGCCACAGCTTACACCTCCAGGTCCACCTCCAGCATGTCCTCCTTCTCTTGATTCTCATACAGAACCACTAACTTGTAGATCTGAGCTCCTGGGGGGCCAGCTCTGTAACTGACGGTCTCCGCATAGTAGTCCGCATAGTAGTCCGTGCAGTCCAGCTCCCTGTTCTTATGCACATGGGTCTCTGCCATGTCGCTTTTCAGGTGATCATCTCATTCAGGTTCTACTGGATGCC
Source organism: Blyttiomyces helicus (assembly GCA_003614705.1). Lineage (NCBI taxonomy): Eukaryota > Fungi > Chytridiomycota > Chytridiomycetes > Blyttiomyces > Blyttiomyces helicus. The sequence goes on along the minus strand of KZ993922.1, from coordinate 16,129 downwards.
GAACTTCTTGCCCATGCACTAGGTGGAGTTTAAGTGGTTCTTTGGGTAGAATTGCTACACAAACAGCGTTTAGAACTGGAACTTTGCTGGGAGGCCGTCATTGTCTTTGTATTTCTTCTTGCGCAAGCAGAACCAGGTGCTTGCACTTCTGTGGACAAACATGCTAACAAGCCTGAATAAGTCTTTCTAGGTGGAGCTTGGGTCCCCGCAGACGGTTTTCTTTTTCGCTTTGATTGCGTCCACGAAGTCGGATTTTGTATGGGTACTGTTCTCAGTACGTGTGAGCCTGCGGAACTGATTTTAATGAACAATATGGTTCGCTTGGATGGTTTCCAGGGTGAGCAGGTTCACCGGCAGAGACAGCGCTGGGGGCTGGACAGCGTTGAAGAGTTTGGCCACTTGGAAGGGTCCGGACTACACTTGCCCTAGGTTCCACCCCTCAGGTCCAACCAAAGTTGTCTCTGTTTAATGGCCGTGTATTGTCCTGACATGATCAGTTGTGCTTCAGTGTTATCTGTTTGTCTTTTGACTCGAGGTAAAACTTGGGGTATGTTCATGATAATTAACTGCTCATACAAGACTTGCTTCTGCATAGGAGAAGCCAGCGCCTTGGAATTGATCGCACATTTGTTGGAGGAGGGGCTTCCGAAAACCCTGTTCACAGCAGGAAAGCTTGCTTGTGACAGGTTGGCGATCCCCCTGAAGTATGGCAGGTGATGACCTGGAGAACAACTATGCGCGTATATAGCGAGAAGGTTATTGAAATACCCTACACCCATGGTGTGTATTTGAATGGTTCAGACAGAATCACCTACCACTGTGCAGGTTTATTCAAAGGGTGGACGGCAAACCCTGGGAGGACATGGGAAATGTGAGGAATCGCGTCCCTTTCTATGTGCTAGCATCCTCCACCCCTGTCATTGTTTATGTGGGATTAGATATAATTGGGGTGAGAGCTTTTACCTTAGGCCGTCTTTGAGGTTGACTCGACGTTCGAATCCTAGCTAAGGGGGACAGCCATTGTTTGGCTTTAAGAGGTCAGTGGGGTTGAATTTCTTGGTCAAGCTGGGGAGGAATCTTTCGTGGCAGTTTTCAAGGGGGGCAAGTAGGGTCTTGCCTTCCTTCACTTGTAAATGCCCTCTTTGTTGGGAACCCAGGCTGCATGGATCTGGATTTAGTTAGGTTTGCTAGGGTTCAGGAAGTGCAACAATATGGTGTTGGCAAGCTGCTCCTTGCCCCAGAGGCGCATAAAAGAGTTCATCTTCATGATCTCCAAACCTTTAGTGGACTTCGATTGCTGTAGTGGTGGCGCTGAAAGGTAGGTTTCCATGGTGTCGATGCAAGGCACAGCGCAGCCTTGGCTTCTTCAGAGAGGTGCCAAACAACGAAATGGTGAGGGTGTCCTTCAGAAGGGGGTCTTGCAGGCTAATGGAAGCACAGTACAGGTATGAGGATTGAGATTCTGTGCTGTGAGTGGTCAACTCAATACCCAGGGGTAAGGAGGACTTGTCTTTGTGGATCTGGTGGCGTCTCATGTACTAGTTGGAAATCATGAATATGTTGCAACCAGAGTCTACCAGGCTTGGATCAAAAATTCTGTTGAGGCAATCAAGGATGACATGGGGATAGGTAACTACAGAGGAGAGGGGGAAGTTTCCGAAGAAGATCAGTATGCTTTTGCCATCTGCGTTACTTGTCTGCGCTGTTTGCACTGATACCCTGTTAGGAAGCTGGGGGAATGTGCGTCGCCTCCTGCAGCCTTGCACATCCTCCCCATCATCCTTTACAGTTAGCATACTGCTCTGGTTGGTCCTATCCTTGTTAGTGTTCTGGTTCATCTCTTGCCTAGAAGTGATTGACACTCACAAAAAGGGCGCACTCCAGGTGCATGTCTGACTCGGCGTCTGTCAACTTGACCTCCATCTCCTAAATGCCGGGGCTCAGTTGTTAAAGTGCGAACTTGGGGCTGTTGGCTCATTTGGCTTTGTAAGGTGAGCAACACTCCCTCACGTAGTGGGAAGGACCTCTGCAGCAACAGCAGACTGTCTCCAAGTGAGTTTTTCAAATCCTGCCCTGTATCTGCCATAGTAGTTGCTGGAGTCGGGGCCGAAACTGCCGCGGCTTGGCAGAGCACCGGAAGAGCTAGGCCCCAGTTATCAGTGTGCAACCTCCTTCTGCAGCACCCCATCCGCTTCCACTGCCCCCTGCATACTATCTTTACTCCTCACTGCTGTGCCCTCTTTTCTACATGGACTATGCTTCCCCTTTCTTCATCTTATCACCATCCACGGTGAAGGTCTATGCAAACCTGTTGAAGCCCAGCTTCACTTCCATCTTCTCTTTTTTCAGCTTTCTGTCATTGGCATGACCAAGGTTGGTGTAAGCGTGTCCAGCAGAGGGGCACACCATCCTGCAAGTCAGCGTGCAGCTCAACCTCTCCCTTCCAATCCTTGTACTTTACCACTGAGTTGTAGAGCTCAACAAGTGTGGGCTCGCGAAACTTGTTGTGCAGCTAGTTTGAGCTCCTGTTGAGGCTGATGTCTTTGGCGCTCTTGGCGGGTGGAGTTTATGTGTAGAAGTGCTTTCCCACTACTGTGTAGAACTGTGTGATTGTTTGGAAGCCACCGTTCTGTTTAGCTTCCTTATGGGCTCCAGGTGTTTGCACCCCACCATATGAACATCGTAACAAGCTGACATCCTTGCTTGATGGTGTGTCTATGGTCCCAGCTATAGGTTTTGATGTACGCTTTGACAGTGTCAAGGAAATCTGATATCTTTTTGATGCTTTTTCCCTGACCTGGGAACATGGGGACCTGTTCCTTATACACAACATGGGTGGACTTGAGGTTCTCCATAAAGAGTAGGTGTACAGGAGGCGGCTGGGAGGGGGGCGGGATGGGGTTAATGAGTTGAGCAAAGTGGGCTGGTGTCAGGGCGAGACCAGCTGGTTGACTCTGTGCAACTTGTTGCCAGCATCGCAAGTCGTTAAGGTGTTGGAGGTAGTGAGGGAGAGATGGAGGTGTAAAAGCTGATTTGGGTTGTCGATTGTAAGGATACATTGACTGTCGAGGGGGTGTAGCCAACAAGGTTTTCGCTGGTGGGCGATACTTCTGCTTGTGGTTTCTGTGGTTAGGGGAGTTCAGAACGAGTGGGGCCTCCATGTAGTAAACCGTGTCGTATTCACTGGGGTCTGTCCTCTTCAGGGATGGGATCAAGGTGGAGGTGTCAATGTCTCCTTAGAGATTGAGGAAGACCTCAAGGATAATGATGACTCCCTAATGCGGTCACCTACACTGATGATCCCTTTGGGTGGGCAGCCCTTAGGTGCGTACAGGCACAACAGAGGTGATGAGTGGATACAGAGGGGATATATATCCATGAGTATGAAGTCCAAGGCAGTGGGACTCCCAAGACTAAGTCCTACAATCCATTCATCCAGGCGCACAACGGCGGCCCCTGAAGAGCAACACGGAAGTGGTTTGAACTTTTAGTGCCAATGTGCTCCATGGCAGTGGTCACCATTGAGAAGTTGGCAATCTTGCCATCCCAACTTTGTGGTCATGCTGTTGAAATTGTTGGTCATGCTGTTCTGGCTATTTATTCTATTCAAAGACTAAAGTAGACCATATACAATAAGTTGGAGAAGTGATGGCAATCCTTCTGAAGCGCGAACTCAACATCAAGTGGAGCAAGTGTGTAGTGAATTGCCCCCTCATAGACTCAGTCATATCCTCTTTCCCTCTGTATAAAGTGTGGGATTAACTGGTGAGATTTACTGTAAGTATGTGATCACGCGGTTCTGAGAGCCTCGCCGGCGGGAAACTTCTTTGTTCCCGGTCCATCTTCAGACTTCACGCATTGCACTGATCTCCAACCCCTGTGTGACTCCACTGTGAGATTGACTGCACTCCCCCTGTAATTCCCATTCACCTTGTACATAGCAAGAAAGGACCAACTTATGGTCCCCAGTCTGACTCTTTTCCTGCAATAATACCTGCACTCTCTTCCTTAAACTGCTGTGGTTCCTTAGCCGTCTTGAATGCCTTCAGTAACTACCTCATTTATACTTGTTAGCGCCTCTTTGGCACGTCCTAACTTTGCTAGTTTGGCTCGATCCTCTTCTCATTGTCATGGAGCGCCAATTAATGTCAGTTCAACACAAAGTGTCTTTGAGGTATAGAGGAAGTCCAGCTCCCCAGTGATCAGGTCGGACAAAAGGCCACCTCCCATGGGCCCTCAATGATCTCAATGGACCTCATACCGAAAACCCCTCCAAAAATACACAGTATGCAGTCTTTGCTCAGATTCACCAATTACCTATCTCCCTAGATTGATCACTTCTTGGAGACTGCTTACCTGCTTTCAGAATCGCAGTCAGAAAGGATGTCATGGAACCAGACAGAATGCAAGCAGTTGCACTTCAGCACCTCCAATATGCCAGGTCCACCGCACCAGTGCTCGCTTGCTTAGACCTTAGCCCAAAACCCATGTCTTCTCCTAAGCTCCAACAATGGCATTGGCAGACAGTTTGCTCAGTGTGCCAAAGCCCTAAGCTGTGGCTGACGACCACCAGGAGCTCCAAAGCCGTCCTTGACTCTCCCCAACCTTGTATGTCACCCAGAAGATGAAGCAGCTGGCACTGAGCTACCTTCTGCACACAAAGGAGCTAGTTGCGCTTGTCAAACTCCTGAAGACAAACAGGATCAAGCTCATTGCCATCCCTTTCCGAGCGTTGAGTGACTATAAGTCCCTTGTGTACTCAAACACTTTGTCAAAGTTCAACCGCTGACTATCAGATTAGAACAAGGAGCTTCATGAGTACAACTTCTCCATCAAAATTCTACCAGGGTGGTTCAACGTGGTATGAGACCTCTTCACTCACGTGCTGCAGTATGCTCCAAAATGCGGATGGGTGACGTTCTAGCTTTGTTTAGGGTCCCACATGATACAAGTGTGGGAGACTGGAGATGTACTGTCTGATTTCGGCAAACATGAAAGGCTGCAGTTCTCAGTGACAATCTTCTGAATGGTCTTCATCTGGCCCTGATGGTCGCCGTCAGCAATTGGGTCATGGCACTGTTCCATGATCAATACGCAGATGACCTCTGGATCCTAGAGTTCAGTGAAGGCAGTCGCAGTAAAGCTTGTACTTGGTGAGTTCACTTGGTTTCGGATTTCGTTCATGACCTTGCCTAGTTGTGCTTTGACTTTGAGTGCATGATATATGGTCGTCATGTAGTGGAGCCATGGTGCTCGCTCACTCGTATCAGCGAAGTCGTCCGCCAACCTGTGAACGGGACAGGCGTCTATTACAAAGTTGAGCAGAGTGCGATTAAGGATTTCCATCTGCTCTCAACCGTTGGAGCACTTCAGGGCGTACTGGGGCGTGCTAGAGAGAAGATCAGCAACGGTGTTGAGTCAACATGGTAGCTCTTTGATGAAGATATTGTACTCATGGAGTTCTTCACTCAAATAGGCTAGCGGACGGCGGAGCTTCGACGGAGTGCCCAGGTAGATGAGGGACTTACGCTCTGGGAGGGCTCAAAAGTGGATGTGAATGACCTCGTCGCAGTTGACCTTTAGATGTTTGGCCATAACAAAAAACTCCTTCTAGTGAGATGGATAATTTAGTGCTGCCGGATTTGTCTTTCTTCCAAATATGAGATAAATCTGAGTCAAGGAAGATTTATCAGGCCTTTGATAGTGGTTGGCAGCAGTGTGGGGATCAGATCATCACCATTGGCGTGTTGAGCAAACCATCTGTTGGTCAGGAGTACCAGCTTATTTCTTCCAGGAGTCAACGAGCACTCCTGCGTCTGCCCGTTGATAGGGGCATGGATGACAAGAGGATCGACGATGATGGACTTGATGGATTTGACTAAAGGAAGCACAGGTGGCTTCCTTACATGATCTTTCTGCTGTATTTGCTGATTTTCCGAGGAATCTTTACTGACGCCTGCAAAAAACCAGGCCATTTGTGAAGGAGTCCAATAAGGGGTCCTAAAGATCCTTGGGCTGAGTCGCTGTTCACTGGGCTGCTGCCTGCGCCTGATGGATTGACACTTTGTGTTCAGGTTCTGCCATCCAGGATCCACCATCCCAATGATAGGGCTCCTGTTCAGCTAGTTTATTCCGAAATGATAGGCCAACTAGTTTTGGCCCTGGGAGTCTGTGTTGTGGGAGAGCTGTTGTCCTCCCTTTGAAGGAGTAAGCAGGCATGTGCCAGATACCAGTCCTGCATCCTCCTTGTCCGCAAGCGGCACCTCCTCTAGTGTCTCCCTGAGGGCTCCCTCCTTGGTGGGTTCTACTTCCTTATGCATAGAAGTTGCTATGTCCTCCCCAAGCGTTTCAGCACAAACCATTGTACTCCCAGTAAATTTTGCGGAGCTGTTGAGACAGGACAATTGCACTGTGAAGTCCCCATGGAGGGTAAGGAACCATAACATAGAGTTGCAGAAGCTGGCCATAAAAAGACTCGGTCCCACACATGTGGAAGGAAGAAGTATAGCAGACAGGCATGTGAACGCGGGTTGAGGGCCTGGCTGGTGCCAAATCTGCAGGGAATGTCCCATCGCAGATGGACCAGCGCTATTTCTTTGAAGATTGTGTGAGTGCAGTGACTTGAACTATGTTGCCTCTGAGGGGAGGATGCCATGCAAGACCAGGTTGTCAGCTTACTTGGCGTTGCTCTGGGCATGTTCACACTCTTCTTGGCGGGGGCTTTGGGAGTCCACAAGCAAGCTCTTATGGGCATCAACAGCGTAACTTATTGTCTGGTATGTCTACCGAGGGATCCCTACTTGGGTCATTATGGTCTGAATTCTGAATGATTCCAGCTTTGTAGTCGTTGATCAAGTCAGTGGCCATGAGTAGGGGCTCGTTGTCACATCTGACATCAAGGCGAGCCCGGTTGAGGTGTCTGGGCAGTTAGCTGTTGTATTCCATAGACTGGCTCCAAAGGCTAGATTGGCACTGTTGACTGTTTTTTGGGCAAAGTAGTGGCTTGAGAAGGTGGTAATGTGGATGGGGGCAGGAGGGTTCCCGGAGGTGCACCTGCGGCATAAGCAAGGGACAGGTTGTACTTTGCCCGCTGGTTGGTAACACAGGTCTTGCACAAACTGGTCAGGAAAGCTTCAAAGGGATGGCGGGGTTGCTAATTAGTGACAGGGTAGACTGCGGGTGGCGGCAGCGGGTTTATTGCTTGGGTTGCAAAGAGAGCCTTGTTGTTGATGGCAATCTGCTTCAAGTTTTCTTTACAGTATCCCGTAGTTGCTTACGGAGGAGATGAAGTTCACTACAACTTCCATGGTTCCGTCCAGGATATTTTACCTCTTGACTACTGAGGTTTCTCCGGACTGATTTTCTTACAAAGTTTTTAAAAAGGTGTGTTGGAGTTGGTTAAGGGGGCCCACTGGGTGCAGTTGATCTGGTGCTTGCCTAGGTTGCAAGCAAATGCAGTTTTGATGTTGGCCAAGTCAATGGGGGTGAACATGGACTGGGCCGTTCTTCGAGGTCGAGGGGTGGCGGTTGGCCCACCTGCTCCTGGGCGAGATCCACCATCACCCCCAGTGACTTCAAAGCAGACGCCTACTTGCTGTCCAACTCTAGCCATGTCAGTAACCAAACGGCTTTGTGAAATTGAGTTGCTGGGTAGATCCTTGAAGCCTTGATGGTCACTGGTGGTCCCAACGCTATGCGCAACACCAGAGAGTATTGACGCGATGAGAAGATTCCCGCCCTTGGCAATCTCACAACCGCGTACTTCCACCTTCTAAACTGGTCCAGATATCTTATCCTGCAGTAATAATGAAAGGGGAAAGGATGTAAAGAGGTCCTAAAGGGCACCATACACCGCAAAAGCAGCCTTCCGATTCTACCTTAAACAATATCTTGGCATGGAGCTCCAGAAAGCTTGGCGGCAAGGGGCGGCTGATTTGAGGGGAGACACCTACCTTCCCGATGATGGAGAGGGGACTTGCTGATCCTGGCGTCCCACCTCCCAATAGAGACATTTGGACGTGTGTGGTGCTCCCCCACCACCATCACATTGGACAGAGCCAGCCAGTTTTGCTGCCAAAGCACTACGGCTGCAGACTGCATGAGGTTCCTGCTTGTTTGTGGGGGGACCTGCAGGATTTGGAGCATGAGCGGGGTTTGCTGGTGCCGCCCCTTGGGGCACAGAGATGGGCTGACACATGCGACACTAGTGTAGGGGAGCTGGCATTTGAGGTTCGCGTCATTGTTGGGACGGTTTCCATGTGCTTCTGTGGATGATGTGGCATCCTGCCACTCTAGGTCAGGCTTCTGCCCTGCCCTGTTTGATAGTGTCCACCTTGCAAATACCAACGCAGAAATCTATAGCCGGATTCAAAAGCGAGGCGTACCATGCCGGAATGGCATCCTACGATCCCATGCGGGTGCAGGACAGGTTTATGAGTAAGCCCGACATGATCATTGCAGCGACGATTGCATTCGGGATGGGTGTTGGTGAGTTTTTCCTAACAGCAACAACAAGGTTGGCGGCAGGGGAGCGTTCTATCGAAAAATATTAAAGATTTTAACGATATGTTCTGTTCTCAGACAAGGCGGATATCAGGAGGTTGGTTCACTATAACATTCCCAAGAGCCTTGAAGGATACAGGTAACTTTTGGCCTGCCTTAGGCGTTCCTTTTCGCATATTCTTGCAGCGCTGAATTGAATCTAACCCAATCAATTTGGCAGTCAGGAAATCGGCCGCGCAGGGCGAGATGGTCTCCCATCCACCTACACACTCTTCCACTGCCCGGACGACCGCTACACTCTCGAAGGTTTCATTTACGGCGACACACCCTCGGCGGCCTCCCTTCACTCCCTCGTAGGCGAAATGTTTCAGCCGGGGGCCAGAAAGGACGACAACGTGATCTCGAACGCAAACCAGCAGCGAAAGACGCACGATATGCGGGCGACGACGCTTTCGACGGTGCTTGCTCAGCTGGACCTATCGTTTGGTCTGATGCGCGAGATGACGCCTTTCTATTCCACTTAAGAGCTCCATCCTCGCGGCAAGTTTGAGCTCGTTCACCAGACGGGATCCGTGCAAAAGGCGATCTTCGACTCCACGGTAAGGAAAGGCGAATGGGTTCATGTCGATGTAACCGGTGCCGCTGCAAACGCCCAGGTCCATCGGGCTGAGGTCGTGTCGGTGCTGCAAAGTTGGGAGAGGTGAGTGCGGTACCCCCCCCCCCCATTTCAGTTTCACTCGAGGCTTTGGAGTAACTCTGATTCCCGTACCATTTCAGCGCAGGGGACATCATACTGAAACCAAAGGGCGCCCGCCATCGTCACGGTCTGGAGGATACTAATCCGCAACTTCAAGGGCCACCGGTTGACCGAGCGTGCCGGATGCGGGACACCGAACGACACCGTGCAAGATTCCCTAAAGAACCCACGAAATTATATTTTCTCACAAAGAATACTACTCCAGAAATATCTGGGTGGGCGTCGGTTGGGTGCGGTTGGGTGCGATGTGAGCTTTCTGATGTCTCTCTCTGTATAGTTTCAATGTTATCTTACATTGTGCATTTTTAATTCGTCTACATAACATACTTTCAGCTTGTAGATACAGAGTTCCTTTTAGTCTTCTTCTATTTGTTCTACAGTGTGATTTGGCATTTCTTGTTTAACAAACCAAAAATTTAAATTCTTCTCTTCTCTTCTAAAAGTCTCGGCGACAACAGTTTGTCCGGAACTGGATGCACACGTGACCGAACACACGATCTGATCCGACCCGATCCGATTCCCGTTCCCATCCGATCCGCTCCGACCAGATGAATACATGATTATTGAACCTTCTACGTTCGCAGAAAACATTCAAATATCTAATTCCATCCCAATGTTTGTTCAATCACGTTCAATCTGACAATCCAAAATGGGCCAAACCCCCAAAATCTGAGCCCATTTTTGATTACAGATTGAACAGGATTCAAAAATGGCCAAAATCGAAAACACTCTACATCGTGCAGTCCCCCCTAGATCTCAGGTGGCAGTCCAACAAGGGGTTCATCAGTCGGTTCAACGTCGATCGGTAGTCAGTCAGGTTGATGCGAGGTACGAGCCTGCAGGGCGTCAGTCGATAGCGAAGTCGATGAGTGAGCCCGCGAACGACCAGGGGGGACATCGGATCTGAGACACAGCGGATCGGATCGTGCAAGTATCCCTACGGATGTCAGTAGGTCCAACATGTTCAAGGTCCATCCGTTCAATCGATTGGTAGTCCCTGCAGTAGAACCAACGGAACCCGAAGACCATGAAGCAGTAACCAGTCTACAAGGCGGTTCATCATCAAGACCGTCCGTTCAACAGTGATCGGTAAGTGCAGTGTAGAGGAGTGTTAGCGCAGGCAGCTCTCTCAAGGGGTTCCGGTCCGATCCGATCCGCTTCCCCCCGATCCGATTCCCGATCCGATGTCCCTATCGCCTCCTTCGTGATGCGCCGTCGGATACGGACCTGGACGCGATCGCGGCGGACCTGACACGACGCGTGGAACAGCGTGAGACAGACGAGATTGCACGGCTCCAGGGCGTCATCGACTGGGCGTCGTCGGGCGCCAATTGTCTTACCCGCTCTCTCGCCGATGATTTTGGAGACGCCGCGACTATCCCGGCTTAAGGATACGGACACTGCAGCTGGTGCGTCGTCGGACACAAGGGCGTTGCTATGCCTACCGGTGCCGAATCGGGGACGGGAAGCCGGCGCGTGCACGATCGCAGCGCTGTGGACGAAGAGCGCGTGATCCCCCACCGCGACGACCTGTGGCTTCTCGCCTGCTTCGCGTTAGAAATCTCCGGTCCCGGATCACGGCTCTCCGCCTCAACCACCACCTGGTGCTTGGTTCAATGGATGACCATAAGTTCCCTGTCCTGTTTGAGCGCTCTAAGGAGGATTGCCGGGCTGAGGGTGAGAGGGAGGATGATGGACTTGTTTCTGCCGCTGAGGGTGTCCTCTGGTAAAAGCCTGAATTGGGGTAGTCGTTCTCGCACCATGTCCAATATTATTACTGCTTGTCATCTACACGAACAGTCGTATAACTTCTGTCGCTCGCCCGCACCTCTTCTTGCAACCGCCGACCTCATCGCCGGCGAACGGGCTGTGCTAAAGCTCGTGAGCACTGCACATCGCGCACAGCGACAATAAACAGCGGGAGAGCGTCGATATTGACCTCCATGGCCCGTTGCAGCGACGACCTGGTTGATGCAAGCATCGAAGTTCCTGTCCGAGTCGGTAACCAGTCAGGTTCTTGACGCCGGCCTTTGCGGCCGTCCAGCAACTGCCTTTGTATCCCGGGGTCCGCTGCAAGCGTGCGATCGAGGCAGACGGGTGGATGACCAGCAGGGCGCTGTCGAGTAGGGACGAGTGCCGGGCCAAGGGTGGGAGGAAGGAGGATCGCCGAGGCGGCGATGCCGTCTTGTAAACCCCTCAGCGGGGTGGTTGTGCTCGGACCATGGTCGTATCAGTTCTGCCGCTCGCCTGCACCTCCCCTGCGAGTCTTCGACTGCCATCGTCGTCGCCGCGGAACGGGCTGTGCACATTGCTTTATCGGTTGAGTGTGCAAAGCTCGTGAACGCCGCATATCTCGCACAGCGATAACAACCGTATCCCCTTAATCCCACCCCCTCTCTTCGGGTGGGACGACTCCCAGAGTGGGTCGATGATGACCTCGATGGCCCGATACGGCGAGAGTCAAGCATCGGAGTACCCTTTCGAGTCGACAACCCCTCAGGTTCTTGACACCGACTTTGGCGCCCGTCTAGCAACTGACCATCCCGCGGGCTGCAGATGCTCGACGATTCTATCCAGGGAGCCAGTCGGGAGCACATTGGACCTGAGGCGCAAGAACTCCAAATATGAGTGACGAGGGGGTGGGGAAACGAAAACAGCTGCCCCCGATCGAGATATTGCTCGACGTACACGGCGGACAGTGACAAGTTTCCGACCGTGGTGTTGAGCGTCGTGGTGATATCTGTGAGCGGCGCCCGCTGGCTCCTTGGTGTAGGAGAGTCCGAGAGTGCGGTACCGATGAAGGCAGGATCGAACCTGGCTTCGTTGCTGATTTTGAGGGCGGAAGTTCTGGTCGACGGCAAACTGCTAACGAATATGCCAGTGCTGGTCAAGATATGTGTCGAGAGTAGCATCTTTGAACAGGAGAGGAGGGGTAGCTCAACACGAAGGTCAACGATGAAATGAAGCTAATCCAGCCTTCGGAGTTCCTTGGCATTTGGTCCTCCTGACTTCACTTTGCTTCCACCCTGCCGTCCATGACCAAGGACATCCACGAAGCACGCGCTGTTATGAAGAAAATCTGGGGCTTCGACGACTTCAAGCCCGGCCAGACAACGGTAGTCGAGCGCATTCTCCAAAACAAATCCACCTGTGCGATCTTCCCGACCGGTACGCATTTCCAGCCGATCTTGTCTTTGTTACCCTGTGATATGACAGAACGTAAAGTATGATAAGGAAGTGAAGGAGTGACATGCTAAACTAATATCCTTGTTGCTTGTCTCCGTTTTGCTCCTCCGCATTTTTTATCGCACCTGCAGGTGCAGGCAAATCACTTTGCTACCGACTTCCGGCCCTCTGCGACAAGGAAGCAACGGACGGAAAATATAACTTGGCGCTAATAATAGCCCCTCTCATCGCTTTGATGAAGGTAGGTTCAGTAATGGAGAGGACTTTCGAGGGGGTGCGTCCGGGCGTGGAGGTGGGCTTACTGGGTATGTAGGGCTGAGCGTTTGCATATCATTTCCAGGACCAGGTGGACGGGTTCAAGAAGCATGGCATAGCGGCGGCGTCCCTCGACTCTTCCTTGACCGCAAAAGAGGCCAACATTCTGATGGAGCAGGTTATAAATGGTAAAATATGGATCCTGTATGTCGCGCCGGAAAGATATGTGCGCAATTTTCGGAGACGGAGTTGAACGATCGTCGACGGGAGAAGAGAAAACGGGAGCAAAGTGTGGCGGAAGAGCAGGCGTGGAGGTGCATCTGACTAACGGTAGTTAAACACTGTCCCATTCGTAGGTTGGTAAACGAGAAGTTTATTGAACTCTTACAAGAGCTGCACATTTCTCTGTTCGCGGTAGACGAGGCGCACTACATTTCTGAGGTATTTCTCGCATACTTGCCATACACACGCAAACATTTTTTTTAGCCAGGGCCACGCATTTCGCCCCGAATATCTGATGCTCGCACGATTCGCAAAAGAATGCAAGGCCGAGCGCGTCCTACGCCTCACGCAACTGCTACCCCAGAGGTTTCTGCGGATATCTGCAAAGCTTTCGACATTCCCGATGAAGGGCTCATTCGGACTGGATCGTTCCGTCCCTAGTAGGTGGCTCTCCTTCTGTCTCATTAGCCCTCGTCTTCGGCTGATTCTGATCCTCGGTCCGTTCACCTCAGACCATGGTTCGTGGTAGGGGACCGGATCATCGAAGATATAAATAAGCTCACGATAATATCACTCAAACAAGGCGGATATTAGTAGGGTCAATCACTATAATCTCCCGAAGAGCTTAGAAGGATGCAGGTGCCAGCCGATATTTGCCGAGACTCAATTAGATTTAACGGTGAAGCTAATGGATGTGGAACACCCAGCCAGGAAATCGGCCGTGCAGGGCGAGACGGTCTCCGATCCAACTGCACGCTGTTATTCTGCCTTCAGGACCGTCGCTCTCTCGAAAAGTTCATCGACCTCGAAATACCGACGTTCGCCTCGATTCGATCCCTTATCAACGAAATGTTTCAGCCAGGGGCGAGGGAGGGCGATATTGTGACCAAACGCGTACAAGCAGCAAAAAAGTTACAACATACGTGCCGCGACTCGGGCAGCGGCGCTAACTCAGCTGGACCTCTCGTTTACGCCGATCTACGCCACTTTTAACCTCATGTCTCGCGGCGGATTCTGCCTCGCAGACCAGACGGGTTCCGTGGGGATTGCTATCAAACGCGCTGCGAAGGTGGTAGATGAATTGGCTGTGATCGATGTCGACCTTGCCGCTAAACTCGCTGATGTTGAACGGGCAAAGGTCATATCGCTGCTACAAAGGTGGAAGTGGTAAGTTCGGCGCGGCCTCTCTCCCCCTTATTTGTGCTCGTCGCAACGAAGTAACTCAAGCTCGTGCCCCATATCAGCTCCGGAGAAGTTGAACTATATCCGAGCGACGTCCGACAGCGGCATCGCCTCCTCTGCGATAGGCCGTCGAAAGCGGAGCTCCACGAGATCACGGCGGAAATTATGCGACGCGCGGAAGAGCGCGAAAAAGTCGAGATCGAGCGGCTCCATGGCGTCATCGAGTGGGCGACGTCCGGCGCCACCTGTCTTGCCCGCTCTCTCGCAGACCATTTCGGAGATGCCGCAATCGTCCCACCCGAAGGATGCGGATGCTGCAGCTGGTGCGTCATGCCTGGTCCTCGTACCGAGCCGAGGGCGGAAAGGAAGCGCGCGCACGATGGTGGTGCGGTGGACGAAGAGCGAATCGCCGCCGTACTTACCGCCGTGCTCGCCTTTGAGGCGACCCGCGACGACCCCCGGCTTCTCGCCCTGTTCGCGTTCGGAGTCATCAGTCCCCGCATCAAGGCTCTCAGCCTCCATAACCATACTATGTTCGGTTCCATGAATGATCATGAGTTTCCTGTCCTGCTCGAGTGGTTCCAGGAGGAGTGGCGGGCCAAGAGGGGGAGGTGGGAGTGATGGAACTCGCCGCTGCGGGGGCCTGCGATGCCGTCCTGTAAGCGCCTCTCATGCTCGATCCTGGACTAATATAATATAATAACTCAAACTGGCTCAAACCCTTGGCTCCTACTTATCGCGCATATTTGAACTTATGCCAGTGAAATGGCTTCTTCCCGCAACTAACTCTCCTTGACGTTCGTTCGATTGCCCACTCCAGCCGGTGTTGTTGTCGTCAAAGCCAAATTCTCCTTGACAACAGCGCGCGCTTTCCGCATTTTGGCGGTCATGGCGAACGAAAAGGTCTCGAAGGAAATAGTCTGGAGCCAAAGTCCGACAAGTGTAAGTCCGAAATGTGGCAGCTGGCTTGTTGCTGGCAGCTTCGCCTCTGACTACTCATGGTGAAATACGCGCCAAACGCACACGCGCCAAAGGCGCCTGCCCGTGCTCCTCTTAGTCCTTCCAAGCGCCTTTCGCCTCTTCTCTTTTTCCTCCATTATGAACACCCTCCTTGAATACAAGGGGCGAAATACCTTCAGTGAGCGATCACCACCGGCCACCAAGAAGGATCACGGGCTCAGACGAAATCTCAATCGAGGTCTGGGTCATCAACCCCCCCCCCCCCCCCCCCCCCCCCCCCCCCACCCCACCCCCCCCCCC
>KZ993921.1:0-23465 GCA_003614705.1 Blyttiomyces helicus | reverse complement strand
GCCGCGTTGGAAAGAGGTCGATCTGGACTTAACCCGAACCTTAAGTGGACGTGGACGCGAAGCGCGTTTTGCTGCGCACAACATCCAGAATATCCAGACGACCATAAAATTCTTGTCCGGAAGATCATTTCATTACCTTCCCGCAGGCAAGGACTTCATCATGACAATCAGGGGAAGGGGAAGGGATTCACATTATCCCCTCCCAACCCCAACTTCATACTTCCTCGCGTCCAGAGCCGCCGTATCCTCCTTCACCTCCACCTCCCCCTCCCCGTCTCCCTCCATCACCACATCCGTAACAACAGCGACCGGGGCCCTATTCACCTCCCTCAGCAGCGCAATCTTGCTCCCCCAAACAGCCTCCCTGGCGCTCCTCAGCTCCTCCTCCGTCGCCCTGGCCCTCCGCTCGCGCTGTTCACGGTGCGCGACGACCTCAGACCCAAGCGACGACACCAGCGCGGCGAGTTGCGCAACCGGGGTTGTTTCCTCCGCGGCCCAGGGGAGGGGTGAGGACGACGGGGATTGCGACAGGATAAGGGCCTCGAGGGCGTTAACGAGGCGGGCGAGTTCGGATTCCATGCGGGAGATGTCGTGAGTTGCGGCTGAGAGCTTGGCGCGCAGGTTATCGTTTTCGAGTTGGACGCGGCGCGGGGAGGAGGACTCGTTGGTGGTCGCGCGCTGGGAGGGGTCGTGTTCAGCCTCCTCGGCGGTAGGGGCAGGCGCGGCGCTCCACGGGTCTGCCGAATCGCGCCTCGAGACCACAAGGCCTTCGTCGCCCGAGAAGTCGTCCATGCCTTGGTCTTCTTCTTCGGGGTCGAGGACGAGCTCGGTGCCTGTGGTCGTCGTGGTCCTCTGGGACGGCACAAAGTCCGTAGCGGTCGGGGACATTGAAAGCTCCGCGACGCGCTTGGTGAGAGTCGAGATTTCCGCTTGTACATCCTCGTACCACTGGAAGCACAGAATTTATTAATTTTGATATCCAATACACTCTAACTAGCACAAGATCCCGATAAAACAACCAAAACGAAGAACTTACCTTATCCTTCAGGCTCTGGCAACAGTCACATGACTGCTTACCAGACGAAATGCTGCTCGTAGTTGCCCCCTGTAGTGGTGCTGCCGGAAATAAGGTTGCGGATGGGTGTTACGAATGATAGAGCTTCACAAGGAAAAGGCGAGCCCATCTTCCGTTGACCCGCCCGTCACGATCCCATTATTCCCTACCTGGCATTTTCTGTGCTGGGTTCGCCAACTCCGAGGAGGCTATGCTAGAAGGGTACGAGCGCGTCTTGGAGGTGGGTTGCCACGTCGAGGGGGCCGCCGGGGACATGGCGACCCGCGGAGGCGAACGTCGAGGCGGCGCCGGTTCTAGGAGATAAACGATTTGACGAGTCAGGACCAGGAGTCAGGATCACCGTTTCGGAAAATGGTTTGAGTGAGCCGCCGATACTTGAGTTTTACCTGCACCCAAAACCCTCAGGCACACACAGGACTTCTTACCAGACGAAATGCGTTTCGTAGTTACCCCCTGCAACAGTGCTGCCGGAAAGAATTTTGCATATAGATGTTACCAATAGTTGGGCCTCACCAGCAAAAAAAGACTCCATCTTCCAGCCGCCCGTTACGCTCTCGTGTTTCTCTACTCAGAGTTATTTTCTTGGCTGGGATCGCCAGCACCGAGGAGGCCGTCGCGGGAGGGCGCGAGCGCGGCTTCAAAGTGGGTTGCCACGTCGAGGTGGCCGCCGGGGACATGGCGGTCGGCGTGGGAGAAGGTGGAGGTGGCGCCGGTTCTGCGAGATAAACGAGGCGATGATTCAGGATCAACGTTTCGGAAAATAGTTTGAGAGAACCACCAATCCTTGAGTTTGCTCCAAACCCCTCTCGCACAGCGGGCAACTTCTTACCAGACGAAATGCTGTTCGTAATTGCCCCCTGCAACGGTGCTGCCGAAAAGAAATTTCCGGATGGGTTACCAATGATTGATGTTCGCCGGCGAAAAAGGAGTCTCGCTTCCGTCACCCGCGCGTCACACTCTCGTGTTTCCCTACTCAAAGTAATTTTCTTCGCTGGGTTCGCCAACCCCGAGGAGGCCGCGGAGGGAGGGCGTGAGCGCGGCTTGGAAGGGGGCCGCCACGTCGAGGTGACCGACGGGGAAAAGAAGATCGACGTAGGCGAATGTGGAGACGGCGCCCGTTCTAACGCACTTTTCTCCACTTAGAAATAAATGAGGCCACGAGTCAGGATCACTGTTTCGGAGAAAGCTTTAAGGCCGCGAAACCTTAAGTATCCCACCGCTACGAAAGCGGCCAATCGGCCACGTCTACTTACCTAGAGAATTCTGATTTGCGACGAACGCCTGCCCGAAGGAGGGCGTACCACGAAGGATTGAGCGAGGCTTTGAAACGGGTTGCTGTATGAGGTCGACCTTAGGAGACGAGGCGACCAGCGCAGGCGAACGTGGCTCCGGGGTCGGCCGAGACATGCGTGAACTAGCTTCTATATGAACAAGGCGAGGAGTCAGTATCAGAATGCCAAGCAACGGTTTAAGTAGACCGCCAATCCTTCGCTTGACCGTACACAAAGCCTCTCTCGCACTAATCAACAAATATTCATAATACATCTTACCCGAAAGGACGGTGTTTTTCGCTGACCCTTGACGCGGCACTGTTGGTAGAAATTGAGCCGATGGGCCCCCTTATTCATTGAACAGCTCCCTCAAGAAAAGAGTAACTTCGCCTATCACCCTCTCGTCGCTCCCTACCTGAAGGAATAATTTTGGATTGGTTCCGTGGCCCGGCGGAGGGCATAGCCAGAGGGCGGGAGGGCGGCTCGGATTGGGGTTGCGACGCAGAGAGGACGGGTGTAGACGAGGCGACTTTTGAAGGCAAATAGTGAGCTAGCGTCGGGCGAGAAGTGAGTGGTTTGACAGGGGAGGTGGCGAGTCAATCAGTCGGAATCGTTTCAAGAACGGTTTAGGTGTACCGCCGATCTATCCGTTTCCCCCCGCCTGTAGAGCCGGAAGGAACATGTCTGTCGGCTGTGTCTCCTTACCCGAAGATACACTGTTTGCTGATTTTCCCGGCCCGAATAAGGGTGTAGCGAAGGCGGGCGAGAATGGCGCTTCTGGGATTAGACACGTACCGGTGACCGGAGGAGACGAAGGGATCAACTCAGGCGAATGAGAACGCAGTGACGCCGAGCGATTCTTCACAGCGCCGAACAGTCGAACAGCCGCCGCGCATTGTTGATCTTCGTCCATATTCATGATCTTGGCGAAGACCGGCCGAAGGGACTTCGCAGCCTCCTTTTGGCCCGCGCTTACGTACGCGCGGTAGACGAAGCGGGCGGCATCCTTCTGGGGGCTTAGGGTATTTTCATACCATGGCGACTTTCCCAGCTTTTCCCAAACAACGCGCCCAGCAAGCGAATGCAGATCGAAGCTAGAGGAAGTGCCTGGGGCCCCAGAAATGTACCAAACGGCACATCTCGAAAATGCTTTAGCGCCGTCGTCCGCTGCACGAAGTTTAATCTTGCCCGACGGGGTTGTGTCTTTAGGTTCGACCGCGATGATCGCGGTGATGAGCGACGCAAAGGCGTGTAGCTCGCTATCCGACAGGCCACAATTTGGAGGGTTTCATTGGAGGGCAGAAAGAGACGTGATCAGTAAGGGACGGGAATAACTGCCACGTCGACGATCCACCCTCCGACATTTTGCGGCCACCGGAAGATATTTCTCGTCGCCACGAGGAGGCGCTTACCCTCAGAATAACTCTGGTCGGCCACATAAATCCTGACCGTGGTCGGGCTTGTGCCAATAGGGAGTTCCTTGGGATCCGCACGACCTAAATGCGGGTTTTCAGGGTATTCTAGTGAGTAGTGTGCTGAGTGAGGCTTCAGACCTGACCCATACAATCCAGAGACCGCCTAGGACGACTTACCAATAAGCTGGACGTCAGAACCCAAAGACATTACCGCTTCCTTATCCGACGGCTGCATGGAGTTGAAAAGTCGGCTCTCGGCCGAGGGATAGACTTCGGTTTTACCTGCCGGTATTTTAATAACGAGGTAGTTTAAGTGAAAAAGGCAATAGTAGGCGAAGTTTTGCTCTTGATATTTCGGTTAGCTGGAAGTCGCTTACCATCGGAAATAAATTCGCCATCGTCGACAAATTTCGAGGCGTCCGAGGACGACGCGTGCACGTCGAGTGATTCTTCTCCCATAACGGCTTCTAAGAAAAAGAGTCAAAGAGCAGTTTAGAAAGGTACGACGCATTCTTGGCAAACGCTTGTACTTGACCCACCCTTCACCTATCCACAAACCGCCACGAGCCTCCGTACCAGATTTCCCGTGCATCGGGCCGAGCGGAAAGAGGTGGGCCAACCGGCCGTACCCCATGGTCATGATGCGGAACCGCAAGTCCCGACGGGACTCATCTGCTGGAGATCGACGGGCGTGCCGTTGCGGAGCAGGGCTGCTTCAAGTTCGGTTGAATCAACCCGAGAGGGGTTATCGTCGAAGTTCTCTACCCAGAACCTGTAGGCTCTGGGGTTCTCCACTTTAAGTAAGCCAAGACACCTTTGGTCCCGGTGGGACGGCTTACGGACGGGAATGATACGATATCGAGTATGTGAGAGGGAGCCGTAGCGGTTCTTCCTGCACGACGTGGGGCCCGGATCAGATCGGAGACTTTCGCACGGGAATCTCACTAACCTTGGCACGACCGGCTGGAGGCGTACTCATTCCAGACTGCGAATGGACGAGCCGAATGGATTAAAAAGCCACGTTACGTGGCTCTGGGCGGCGCGGAATCCGAGTATGACCTTATCTCGGAAAGGACAAAGTGACCGTCAACATTAATCCCCAGATCTGACGTCGTAAGCTGTTGCCCTTGCTCTTTCGGACTCCTGCAGCTTTCTCGCTGTCAGTAGCCTACCTGAAGAAAAGAGCGAGCGCAAATTCCCGCGAACAGCCGCTGCCGTATACGGTTGAAAGGGGAGCTTTAAATAGCGGGATCGGAAGTAGCAAATGAAGGTTAGTTTGACCGCTTTTTACTTGTCAGCTGGTGGTCCTCCTCGTCTGGGTCGAGGTAAGGGTCTCCCGGTCCGCATATGAAGGCAAACAGCACCACCATCCCACATGACCTTCTCCGAAGCCAACGGCCAAACCAAATACCCTCCCGCCTTACTCTCTTCGACGCCACCGGGAGGCGAAGTAGTTTTCCCTGCACGACGTTGGGCCCGAACAGGACCGGGTACATCGGGTACTTTTGCACGGGAAGCCCACCAATCTTCGCAGGACCGACCGGCGCGCTCATAGTAGACTGCAAAGTACTTGAATTAAGGAGCTGGATGACTCCAAAAGCGACATTAAGGGACTCTGCGCGACGGTGATGCGAAGAAAGTTCTGATGTCGGAAAAGAACAAAGTGACTGTTAACATCAATCCCCAGATCTGACGTCGTGAACTGCAGCCCCTTCTCTTTGGACTCCTCGAGAATTCCTGCTCTCGGCAGCCTACCTGAATGCAAGACCGGGAAAGAAAGGGTGCGCAAGACCGCTGCCGTGGTCGGTTGACAAGCGAGCTTTGAGAGGGTGGACGTAACCTGAAGCAGCAGAGAAAAGTCAGTTTGGCCGCTGTTCGCTTGTCAGCTGGTGGTCCTCCCAGTCTGGGTCGAGCTAAGGGTCTCCCGACCCGGAACGATCTCCCGTCCCGCATATCAACGCTAACTAATACCCTCCGGTTTCACCTCCGACGCGACCGGCCCCCCAGCCATGAGCAGGGTCAGCGATTACAGAAGCAGATAGCAGAACGTACCGGCCCGATCATCCACTTGGGAATCATTGGCGCAGGTTCGGAGACTGGCGAGCGAGGCGCGCTTTGTTCCCCGCTTCGGTGTGAGTGCGATCTTTGTTCGGAACGGGCACGAAACAGTTTCTGCTTCCAGAGTTCCGGGAGGGGGCCTGAGAGGTGAGAGCGAAGGGGGCCCAGGGCTGCCTCATCGCCAAGCATCGGTTTGACAAAAATTACTGTGATTTAATGCCTGGGAAGGCAAAGGTCCACCAACTGGAAGAGACGGAAGAGACCACATACCACCAACCACGCAGTTCTTTCCCCGGCCAGCTTATCGTGGGGCAAGCGTCGTCAACCCGGTCATTGCAAACACAGGCGTGGAGAGATCTGCTATTGTGCAGAACAATCACCCCCTCACCCCCACTTGCTAAAGCTTATTCTGTCGGAGCCCATTTCGAGGACACCACTCAGAAATGTTTGTCCGATATGCCTTTTCCTTCACAGTCGTCTCTCGCTACCACTGCGTCGATGCTGTTTGCGGACATAGAGGACGGGGTGAGGGTGAAGAGGGGATGGTGCCCATGGAAACAGAATAGAAGGGATTGAAACATTCGAAGAACGTCAACTGTCCCGGCCCCGACTCTCTGGTTTCACTTCGTCTGCCTCTTTCTTGTTTGAATATGAAGTCATTCGCGGGGGCCGGGGGGGCGTAGGCATGGGCCACAGGTGGGGGAGGGGGAGGATGCGAAGTAAGGGGCTGTCATCAGGGGGTGGAAGATAGCGCATTGGAGAAGGGGCGAGACGGGCGACACGAGCGAGGGGAAGGAGACAATATGTGCGGAGGTCATACAATGAGTGAGAGTAAAAAAAAGCTCTTGAATTCATTGAAGGGGAGAAAAAAGCAAGCGAGGCCATATACTATACCTTCTTCCTCCCCTTGTTCTCTCAGCCCCGCTCATCGTGCGGCCACTGATCCTAAATTTACGTTCTCTCCCCTCCCACATTCCTCCCGTGTATCATCTCCCATCGTGTTGCTCACCACACCTCGTCCACTTCCTCCCAGAAAAGAGGAGCCCCTCCCCCGCTTATACTGTGTGTATTTTTTTATCCAAAGCCTTTGACGTCCCGATCCACTTTGCTTTTGCTGGAAACAATCTTAACCTGATCGCTAACGACCATGATGCCTGCAAGGCAAGCAGGTCATCAACATCCTTCCAAGATCACCACATCATGTACGTTGGCAGCGACCCAACTCGATAACGAAAATCCCGTTTTTAGACAAGCTTTTGTCGAGAGGGCACGCCGTGACCCTGTATGCTCGCTGCTCCTGGACAAAATGCGCTGGCTCACATACGTCGCTGCAACTAGCCCAACTTCGACGATCTACGAGAGGTACCAGACGCAGTATTTGTTCGGTGGCACAAATACCTATCAAGCTCGAGGAACAGTTTTTCCGTCTCGCGTTATTCCCTTCCCAATATCATCGTTGCATTGCAACCCCCCACCGCTACCTCCCTTGCCACTTTAGATAACTCAACCTCAAACCCACAATCGGACTTGTGCTCATTTCCTAGCAGCGTTTTCTTCTATACCCCTCTCATCACGTCTCAGCTGTCATGCCTGCGCCAAGCACTTCTGGAAGCAAAAAATTGTGTTGCATGCCTATCCTTTGGGATGGGGGGGTGGGCGGTTCGCCGGGATATGGCACTGGTCATTTCGGCCGCGGCGTTTTCGATTGTATGCCTTAGCTCACGGGCGAATCGAAGGGATTGTGCTGGCTTTTTGCCTCGCTCGGTGGGAAGCCTCCGACGCTGAGGCTACCGGTCTGTTGCTGCCAAGAGAGCCGGAGATACTTGCCTTGATTGAAGGGGAGAGGCTCTCAGCTGTCACTTTGCGAAATACACTCCCGATGCGCTCGACGTCCTTCCTCCCGCGACCTGAGGCAAGGAAGGAACGGACGTTCATGTAGTATGCGCCGGCTGTTCCCGGCAACCCCAATTGGCCCAAACAGATTGATTTCTTGAAACAGACAGTGCCCATATTAATTCCGTTGCTTCGTTGTGGGCAGGCTCGCACTTTAGCCAATGGCAGTCCATTCTTCTTACGGTGCCAGCGATCGCAAGATTGGCAACAACGGTGTCTTTGCTGGCGTTTCGGTCCAGGCAACGGCTTTGCTACTCCCAAACTTCATGTCGTCCAAGAGGACGAGGTTTCTTCCGGCTCTCCTGTCGAAGTCACGATCGCGGAAACTGGTGAGATCGCCTTCCTGCACCGATCAGGCGGGCCGCTTGCCTCGACCAAAGGCGCGAGGCTGGCCTCTAGCCTAGGTTGGTCGATAGGCGGATCCTCCGACAGGGCTGACGGTCTAACGCCGCAGAAGAGCCAGCAATGGGAGGGGTAAGCGGTTGTGGCCCCTCAAATGGATTGGAAATGGGGAGATGGAGAGTGTCATGGGGGAGGTTGGGAAGCGCGAGACGAGGGGGAGAGGAGCGGATCAAAATGGGCTCGTACTGATGAGGATGTGAAGGCACCAAAAAATCACGCAAAGCCTGCAGGGTAGCATAGGCTGGCGGGATGAGGGCAGAGAAGGTTGGTGAGGGTGACGGATCAGGCCGAAATGGGGATGGGGGCGGGAAGATGGTGGAGGAGAGGAGGTGTTGGGGAAAGTAGGGGTCAAGCCGACGTGATTGCCATCTCAGGCGGGCTGATCGGAGAGTGGGCGGATTGAAGAGGGGGCACAGCCCCGCAGCCCCGCGCCAGCCTTGCTTCTTTATTTTGTCTATGTCTCAATTTTCGAAGTCCCGCTTGACCACCCAAACCGTCTCTTTCGCCTTTCCTCCCTCCATCTTCGGACCCTCTCACTCAATATGAGTCCATCTTCTCTCCTCCCTGGCCGTTCTTCTACGGTTCGTCCTCGTTGGATACATGGACGAATCGTCCCCATCTTTTGCTGTTCCCACCCCTCCGCCTCCCCCGGTGATAGTGCGACCATCTTGCCCCTCTCCATTTGAGCAGCCACGCACGCCCAATCAGAAGAGGTACAGATTGTCCACATGGCGAACGGTGAGCGATATCACAAAAGTCCGCTAATGGGTTGATGCATCGAGAGTCTCACAGTACGGGTCTTCGCCCCGTCACCTGCAGACCACCGGCGTGCAGCGCGCTCAGCTTCGGTGTCCTTTTTTTTAGACGGGTCCTCCACTGCGGCGGCAGCTCAGATCGGCGCCGCTGGGCGACTCGACTATCGACACAACAGTGGGGTGCAACCGGAAAGACTGAAACCCGGCGCCTTGTCCCCTATCCGAAGTCTTAATAAATATGTTTTATCGCCGACTACGGGCTCGAAGAAAAAACCGATCTAGGCAATTCCATCGAAGAGGAATAAGACGGACATGGTCCAACGGTGTCCTCCGTCCAATCCGACAGTTTGCGCGTATTTCATTTGCAGACTCTGAGCAATGTTGATCGTGCCAGCTGGCGCCCGGCTCCCATCCCGGCCATGTCCTTGAATAAGACGGACATGGTCCACCGTAGCACCCGAATGTAAGAGAAAAGTAAAATGCATATGCCACATTCGTCTCACTTGATCGCAAACGCTGCTTGCCAGATATTCGTGAGTTTGACCTGCTGTGCGGGCGGGCATGGGATGGACCAAGAGACGTGTTGAATTTGTGTTTTTTTCGTCGACAGGTGGGAGGTGGTGCCGGGATTTCGTTGACCATGAAGGTAGGTCTCACCTCAGTACCAAGATTGAGACGCGCGTTACCATCGGCCTGTAGCTTCGCCAGCTGTTTGGTATGCTCAGACATGACATACGGACTGCGTATCGAACACGACAATCTGCATCTCAGGGGCCTTGATGAGATCGAACCGTCGCGTATTTTCTGTGCAGGCAACATCTCGTATGGTTGACAATTTTCGTTGGCTGGAAGGGCAGGAGGGCAGAATGTATAGCGGCAGAAGCATCACTCAATAAGGGAAGATGAGCTTGGGGAAAGTCCGCCTGGGGTATACTACCGGTGTAGGGACAACTTACTGTTGAATCCGGTGTCAGCCCCTCCGGATTAGCTGCACTCTTAATGAACTTGTCAAAGTTGTCTGGCAGTACTCCTTTTCGCAGGTTATTCAGGAGCGCGACATCCGCTGGGTCAGATTGCCTGAATACTTGAACCAGGTCTACGACATGGTTCTGGCATTCAACCCAAGCCCGGCTTTCGAAAGCATGGCCAATGTTAGGAGGAAAAAATGACCGCAGCCGCCGTCCTGTTGACAATCGTGAGAAAAAGGAGCTCAGAAGATGGGCATTTGCACACCATGAGAAGGTGAGGAGATCAGCAAGTCACTCCGGAGCTACTCACGTCTTGGTTGAACTGCATGTGATGGAGCTCATTGCAACCACGATGACCAAGGATCAGCATGTTGACGCCACAAGACGGGCAAGACTTACCAAAGTCACGATCAGGGGATGGGATCTGAAAGAGCTTGGCACAGTGATGGGGGCGGAGTGGTAAGAAAACATACAGGCCAGTAAGCCTATCAGAAGGGCAAGTGCCAGGGAAGGAGGCATCACCACCTCATAAAGCCTGCTGCATCAAAAAGGGGCGTAAGTCACCGAGGACGTATCTTCCAATCATGTTCAGATTATCCATCAACAACCATTTTGCATGGAAACCTGGAAGGAGGAGCGGCAAAATAATGTGAGTGGCAGACAAAAATGTACACTGAGGGTGGCTCTAACACAGCTCTTGTCACCTTATCAATTAACAAGGCACGAGATTCGACCCAACATCTCCTAATGTACTTATCTCTCTCAATGAATTTGGAATCGGAATGATCTCCCTTCTTGACACCAGCTTTGGGTTGAATGAAGTAAAATCATTAAAAGCAACGCTTGCAGCGCCACCTTACGGCCCATACCTTACCAGCTATAGAGTGTTTGCATCATCACAGGGTGAAGCAACACAGCTGTACCTACAGGGGATTGAATTGCCAAGTTTGCTTAGTCATCAAAGTGGCGCCGCACAGAAAATTCCCCCTCAATCGATGCTTTACCTGAAGTGGCTGTGTCAGCACTCGTCGTCCACCAGGACCTACATGGCATGTTGATCACTCGGTGAAGCAGGTCTGTTGAAAGGCAGAGAGCAGATTGAGGCTCAGTGGTTTTTTGGTGGGTGCTCTTCACTGATCTCTTCGAAAATCCCGATGATGAAGGTACCAATCCAAGCGGCACCTTGGTAGAGTAGGGACCGGGCCTGAGCCAGTGATCCAGCTGTACTCCAAATGTTTGTATCAACCCTGAGGTCTGTGAGCCAAGGGAACATGATCACGGCGCTGCCTAGCACAATATTGCAAAGGCATTGCATCTGGCCATTACAGACGACTCCAATTCGACCGTCTTGCAGTCGTCCAGCCTCAAGGGGGACAAAAAGAGCTGCACCCCATACGTCCAAGCTACCAACCCAGCCAATGCCGGAAACTCAGAATTGGAATTGGACGCCGATGAAGTGGACTGGCACAAACATGGCATTTGCAAGCACCACCAACGACAAGCAAACAAGCGGTCATGATAGTGGAGAAGCCGTCGCGCTCCATAGAATCCGCCACGAGTATAGCAGGGACTGCCGCGATGTCAGCGAGACTGACTCCCATGACCGAGACTAGCCTGACAAGCACAATGATCATCACAAAGACAACAATGAGGACAACCACAATCATGCTCACAAACAGATTCACAAAGACAACAGCTAAGATGACCAAGACCATGATGTTTCACAGGACGAGGACTAAAATCTTTGCGGCGCTCAAAAGGCACCCAGCCTGCAGACACACACAGCAATGACAACTCTGTCACTGTGGAAAATTGATCCAAAGCTCCCTCCGCTTTCGAGTGCACACAGGCAAATGTGACAGAGAGACACATGTGCCAACGAAGACGCCATCCACGTGGAACCTCAGTCCAACATCACTCCGCTTCCAAGCGCACAAGGGCCAATGGAAACAAACTCGAGGAGACGATCACCTCTCCAACATGGAACTTCACTCCAAACCTTGACCCTCTTCCAAGCGCACACAGGCTGATGCAGCAGATACTCCTGGCAAATAAGATCCCGTCTAAGTGGAACCCCACTCCAAACCTTGCTTCATTTCCAAGCGCTCACGCACTGGTGTGTCAGACACTGAAAAAGAAAATCCCATCTATGGAACTACACTCCAAACCTTGCTTCACTTCCAAGTGCACAGAGGCCAATGCTGCAGACACTTGCGTGCATAACAATCTAGTCCATGTGGAACCTCTCTCTGCTTCCAAGTTCACACAGGCCCATGTGGCAGACAATCGTAGCCAGAAAGAGGCCGTTGACGTGGAACCTTGCTCCCAATCTGGCTCTGCTCCCAAGCACACATGGGCTGATGGGGCAGACACTTGAAGGGACATTGACACCATGGATGTTGGACCTTGCTCAACACCTTGTTGCACTTCCAAGGGCAGACAGGCCTGTGCTGCAAACACTTGCTGCTGTGACGACTCGGCTCACGTGGGATCTTTCTTGTTAAGTTGCTCTCTATCAAATGGCAAATAGGCCAATGCGGCAGACACTCACGGGGAAGACAACCTATCTGAGGTAAACCTCTCTTTAAAACACCCTCTCATTGCCAACACACTTGGGCCAATGTGGCAGTCAGTCCCAGCATAGACCACACTGTCCATGTGGAAGCTGACTCCAAACCTCGCTCTTCTTTCAAGTGTACGTAGGCCAATGCGGCAGACACCGATTGAGATGATAAAGCGCACATCATCGAACATCTCTGGATTCCTTGTAGTTACCTTCCAACACACTCAGGCCATTGAGGTAGTCACTCACGGCAATAGAGAGAGTGATTCCCTGGAGGGAAGGGCATCAAGTGCATAGCCTCCAATAATTTGCAAACCAAACGACTCCAATCATCTAAAAGAGACCAGTGCTTTGGCTGCGGAGGCGTGACTATTGAAACTGCGGTTTCGTAAGAGATAGCATGAAATGAAAGCCGCCCGGGGCTTAGGAAGGCATCAGATGTCCATGCATTGGTTGTCAAAAGCAAAGATATTAGTCACCTTTTGCTGTATGTGGGCTTCCATGATGCCGGCATTGACTCATCCTTGCTTGAAGGGCGCCAGCTTACATTCAACAGTAAGAAGGAGGATACTGGCTAACACCAACTGTAAAGGTCTGACGAATTTCAGGCAGCGATCTTACGCCCCTCTACTACATGTATGTTGGGAGGATGAACTGCACACAAGAGACACCAATGGTCCATGGGGACAGGTCCAGTGTGGCGACCGCTGTTTCCCAGGTGAGCATATTTGGTTAAGGGACGGAAGTGCAGGGGTCCCAATTTAAACAGTTTTGATACTGCCTCGACCCTCTCGATTGTGATGATCAACCCAGTCCTACGGGTCATGGGCAAGCATGGTCAGTATAAACACCTGACAATTGTCATGTCCCTGCCTGTGAACCATCCCCACGGGGCGATGCCCATGTTTAATGGCCTTATTCATACCAAACTCCTTCTCCTCAAGACGAAGCTGAATATGAAGTATATTAACAATCGCTTGCTGCATAGCTGTGTGGCCTTGATCAAGAAGGCGCTTGTCCTGCATCCCTCCACTTCCAACCATAGTTTGAGACGTTCTTCAGTAAGTATATGAGGGGCTATGACTTCATCTCCAGGCATTCAGAGTCAACCAACATCTTATCTATGCCCTCCGCATCTTCCACATGTGTAAACTGCGTCATGATTTTGCTTTGAAATTGTGACAACCTATCAAGCTGGCCAACATTCTGGGAGGTAGTAGGTGGATTTGTGGGTGTGGAGGACCTGTGGACCAATGTACTGGTTGTTAAAACCTCTATCACCCAAGCCTGCACTAAATAATTTGTGTGCTGCTGGAACATTGTGAGCAAGACGCCCTGGGGGAGCAACCCTGGCCACATCAACATTTACCACATTGATGAGACGTTGGCTGCATACTACTGACTTTTCCGAGTATATCTGTGGCTCCGAAAAGCCTACAACATCAACTTCCTTACTGTGCAGACAAGTAGTCAGGGGTCTGCTCTTATGTTTGCGCTCTGGCCATGGCTCCTTGTTGGCGC
This sequence comes from Blyttiomyces helicus, assembly GCA_003614705.1. Lineage (NCBI taxonomy): Eukaryota > Fungi > Chytridiomycota > Chytridiomycetes > Blyttiomyces > Blyttiomyces helicus. Next base: position 9,544 of record KZ993921.1, on the reverse strand, counting down.
CGGACATTTTGCTGACAGGTACTGTGACCGAGATGTGATTTGCGGGTAGCAGAGGGCATAAAGTAGAGAAGCAATGTTCTTTTGGACCCTCAGGATGAGGGGCCTGTGAGTACAGAGATGTATGATTGTCAGGTCTCTGATCTCAATATAAACAGTCCTAGTTGCTTGTGCATCTGCCCTGTCCTACGTCTTCTTGACATCTCTGTAGTCTCTTCTGGCCCTTTGGTTTCTTACTCCTTGTTTCGGTACAGCACCATAGTGTGGGATTAGTACTTTCATCTGAATGCGTGGGTTTGAACCACAAGATGCTGAACGCCAACTTGTAAGAGATTCACACAAACATTTCTTTTGACCAATAAGCAAGGCAATGATAGAGAGCCCGATAAAATTGAATATCCCCTTCTCCGCCTCCATGCCCAGTTGTTAGATTGCTGTTATGTTACCCATTCAGTGGCAGAAAAAATGGGCCATACTTCCCAAAACGCACGGTTTGCCATTGTCAGCCACTGACTAGTCTCCTCTCAATTAACGGAGTCGTGTCGACACTGTATGTTCAGGATGATTGATCAAAATCAACTTCTTGCCAGGGTATATCTAAGCTGTAACAGAGGTTGAGCCGCAATCCTTGTTTTCATTTGGTCCTTTTATTATTTTCTTTACAGAGTCTTCCTTTTCCAGCCTTGCTGTTTTTTGAGCGCCCTGGACCCAGTGTGACTCCACTCCGTGCGGTATATTCTTCTGTACTCCGCTTGCGATTCCCATCCACCTCATACATAGAGACAAAGGATCAACCTGTGGTCCCTCGTTAGACTATTTCCCCTCAATGATACCTACACTTCTCACCTAAAAACTGCTGTGGGTTATTTGTCCTCTTTGATGGCTTCAGTAACTCCCTCACCAGTCCTTGTTAGCGCCTCCTTGGTGACTTCAACTTTGCCTATTTTATCGATATTCTCTTCGATGTCATAGAGCGCAGATTCATGTCCGTTCATCACATGCTAGCTCCACTCTGATCTTTCCTCCCCTCCTATTATCTTTGTTTGAAAGTAACTTCAAGAAACTCCACAACATTCGTTTAGGCAAAGCCAAGGTGGTTGAGAAGTATCACAGCCTCAACCAAAGTATTGAAGTAGTAGAAAAATTTCTCCCTTCAGTAAGCGACTACCAGGAGGAATGCTGCAAAGGGAAGCTGTAGCAAATTGGCATCTATGATATGGCCCTTTTTGCAGCCCAGATGGCTGATTGACCACTGCCACCTACAGTCCACCCTGTCACAACCAGGACCTCTGCCACGCCTTAGACATATTCCTCATCAGGTCATGTGGGAGAGATGTGTCACCAACCAACATACAAAAAACATAACTCACCTCCCGCAGGTGCACCTCAGAGTACCCCACGGCTTCCTGCAGGCTATTCTCCGGCAGCTTATGAAGTAAACAGCGTAGTGAGTGTACTGTTTACTTGTGTCTTCAAAGCCTTTGAGATGCGGGGTCCATGGGGAAGTGTTAACGTCTCCTTCTCGGTTGGGGAAGGGGTAAAGAAGATGCTCATGCCCTAATGAGCTTGTTGCTGCTTAACCGCCTCAGGGCGGGTCCATCAGCTGCATACAGGTGACAGGTGGATAATGAGGGGGCACAGGGGGGATGTATATGGGATGGGGCTCAGCTGATCTACAGCGCGATGTTTAGGGCCTTCTCAAGCCTAAGTCCCATACTCACACTGTCCAGCCATCCAATTGCAGCCCCCGTAGAGCAAGACCACAGGGGTCCCAAGTTGTGGCACCGATGCGCTATACGACAGCCTCCTAGATGTTGACCAAGTAGCTCGAGGCTACTAGGTTCCCAGTCCCTAGCCATTGTCCCCAGTAGCAGGTAGAGGCGGAGATCTTACAAGAGCAATTGTTGGCAACATGAGCTAGGCGAACAGGCAGCGGCAATGGCACATCACCAGTAATGGAGGGGCTGACTAACACAGCATAGTGTGATTCGCATCCTAGTGAGACTCCAGTAGTCAGGTAGTTGTAGGTCTGCGTATGTGATGGAGTGGTAGAGTGCGCTTTGGGGAGGATTCTCATTTTACAGATTATCGCCTTCAGATGTGGTTACTGTTGTCTGTCTTACCAACAGGAGTGTCCCGGACCAGAAGACTGGTCTTTAACCAAATGGACAGGTTTGGACAGGCGTCCAAGCCAAGTGCCAAACACCCCAGACGCTTGGGGTTCTCGAGATATCATCTGAGGTCCCAGTGAAGTCAAAAGGCAATGCCACTACCACCCTACCAGCGGGCACCTTTCGTTTGACAGCGCAGGCATCCATGCCCAACCCTGCCCTCATAGAAGCATAGCCACTCTGCCTGACCTTCTCGAAGCCAAGTACGCAGCTCCCATCAGTGGGGGTTCAGGGGACCACGAGCCAAGCACCCCTGCTACTGATGCTTCAAAACTCTCTGTGACGCGGCAAGGGAACACCTCTACACCTGACTAGCAGGTAACTGGCTTTGAAGGCCCAGGCAGCCATGCCCAGACTCTGCCCTTATGGAGGCAGAACCACGCTCCTCAACCCTCTACAAAGCCTAGCGTCTAGCTCTGGTCGCTTGAGTTTCAGGCACTCACGAACCAAGCACTCTGCTCCCGACACTCCGAAAGTCCATGGGCCACAGGTGTTGAATACCCCTAGACCTAACCAGCTAGCAGCTGGCCTTGCTGGCTGTGCATGTGGCAATCGCCTCAACCCCGGCCCGTATTGAGGCAAAGCTGCGCTCTCTATCCCTCTTGTGAGGTGGAGCAGGGCTCCCGGACACTCTTCCTATGAGATGAGCGCAAAAATCTGGACCCTTGTACAGTAAGATATGTTCGGGGAATGCAGACAAGAGGGTTACCAACATGGGAAGGTGTGTCCATAACCACTTGCCATAAACAGTGTTGTTGATGACTGTTCTGACGCGCTCCCAGGTGGTTGCATTGTCAGGCCAGATTAGCCATTTGACTTTGTATTCATGGTGGTGTTTTCTGTTCTTCAATGGGTTAGCCCTTGTTCTGTTTGTTGACCATGCGCTCGATGATTTGCTTGTCCTTGCCAAGGATAGGAACCGGTTCTGGAAGGAGGTTGGATGTGCCCTTGTGGTCCAGGGGTTGAAGGGTAGAGGTGCGGCTCAAGGATGGTAACATGAAAATAGGGGAATACTTTGGTTATGTTTGATGCACCCGGATTGAGCTTGTACATTACAGGGGTGCGGCCCTGCAAAAAGACGGCAAAGGGGCCTGTCTACCTTGGCACCAACTTGTGGGGTAAGATGAGCCTTGTGGAGATGTTGAATCGTTCAAAGTTAAGCAGGACCTTGATGTAACACTTCAAGATTAGGTGGACACGGCCCACATGAAGTCGCAGGTGTAGCCGTCCTGTGCGACCTTCATCTGGTTGGCAACAACTTTACAAATCACCTCTTCCTAGGCAACGTAGAGGTCTAGCCCAGCGTGGTCAGCTTTGTTGGTAGGCCTTATGACAGTGTTGGCATGAGTGAACTTGAGGGATTAGGGGACTCAGCCTTGTTGAGTGAGACAGTGGGCAGCCTGCTGCTGCGAGCTGGGGAGTTGTTAATGGAAAAGTCCAGGATGGGAAGAAGCGACAAACATTTGGCATCAATACGCTTTGCATACTTGCACATCCTGGGCGTTACTGTCTGGGTCCTCTGCAGAGTCTTTCTGACTGCTAAGTGATGGCGTTCGGTTGCGACAGAGGTGTTGATGCCCACCATTTCTGTGAAGACTTTTCAGAAGCCGGAAACAATAATCAGGTCATAGTCCTTTACAAAGACGTAGTGCCGTCCCACCTGAACGTGAACAAGGAAGTTGTAGATGCTTGCAAACTGCCTTGCTGCTGCCTTTTTGGAAGTGGGGACTAGGATAGCGCGGCAGCTACTGAAAACAATGAAGGCATATGCGGCGGCAAAGTTCCTGGTGTCCGCCCTCGATAACCAGTTAGTGGTAGCTTGCCAGGATGTCAGGTCTCATGGCGTCTGGAGTGTAAAGTTGGTCCTTGTAGTAGAAAACCCCCTTGGTGAATTTGTACTTCTTTAGGTCCCCCGTATCGTGAACGGGGGAACTAAATCAAGTTTTGTGTTGACATGGAGCTTACTTGATGGTCTCGAGGTACTTGCAGATCTTCTTGGCAGCTGCAGCCTCCTTGAACGCAGCCGGGTTGATGGGTTCCTGCAGGGACTTAACTTGGACGACCCTAAACTGGCTGGCTGTTATTCCCTGCAGGAGGCTGTGCGTAATGGTGTCAAGGCATTCTTGGCACAAGATGCAGTGCAAGATGTACTGCAATGCGCGGGAGAGCAGTTCTGAGACGGTGTTATACTGCCCTGGGAGGTACTCTATGTCAAAGTCCAATTTTTGAAGGGATAGGGATATATCTGGTTTGCAGTCGTTACAGCTTTGGTTGGGTGTTGAGGTTTATCAGCAACTTGTGGTCAGTGAACGCTGTGAAGAGGCGGCCAACGAGTTGATGCGGAATTGCTTCTAGGACTGTAACAAACTGGAGGAGCTCCTCTACGTGAACTGGCAAGTTTAAATCTGCTCATTTCATCTTGCGGCCAAGGAAACCTATGTGTCGAAGGCAAGGAAGGATAGTCAGGCCTCTTATTGAGGTGCCCTTTTGCAAAGGAGTTTTGTCTGATTCCCCAGCAGCTGGGCCTACCCATCTTCTGACGGCAAAGTCAGACTTGTCAGAATACACTGAGGTTGGCTTGAGGTTTGGGTCATAGCATGCGGGTACCGGTGCCGTGCAAATGGCTGCCTTTGGGATTTCCATTGACTGTTGCTCCGGGGCTATCCGTTGAAACAGTATGGTGCCTGACTTGAGGCGCAATCAGGGTACCACTATCTGGGAGTAGCCGTCGATGTATCTGCGGAGGTAGTTGGTAAAGCAGAGGGTTGCTTGGATGTTGGTGGTTATGAGAGGCATGGCCCATTATTGGAGGGTTTCAATATTTGACGGTCCTATTAACATGTAGTCATTCTCCAGTTTATATCCGCCGAATTCGGCCCAAGATTGGCCCCAGAGGCACTTGAACGCCCTGTTCTTGAGTTTCAGAGAGAATGCGGAGTACTTCAACAACTACTTTCCCGCCCTCATCTTGTCTATGAGGATGTGGTTGAGCTGGGAGATGAACTTGTAGTTATAGGGATGGCCAAGGTGGTGAGTTAGCGTCCTTTGGAATGCTGCAGGTGCTTTGGTGAGGACATTTGACATGACAACATACTCAAAGTGGCCTATAGCGTGATTGCAGCTTTGTTGATCCTGTTGTTCCCAACACAGATTTGATGTTAAGCGTCCTGGAAGTCAATAAATGCAACGTACTTAGCCATCAATACCTGGTCATGAATTTCCTGCAGGCTTGGCAGAGGTTTTGGGTCGCGTTTTCTACGCCAGTGAGTTTGCGGTAGTTGTAGCACATCTTTCCTTTCGCGAATACAACAGGTATGCCCCAAGTGGACTGCGAGTCATGAATCCGACCTTTGTCAACGTTGAAGTCAATCTGGCGCTGCTAGTTGTCCATCTAGGTTTGGGTCCTTGGGCGGAGGGGAAAGAACTTTGGTATGATGCCGTCCTCAAGTGTGATCTTGACGTTGAGGATGCTAGGGTCAGGAGGCAGGACCTTGTTTGGTTCGTGAAGACTGGTTCTGTCGTACTTCTTGATGAGGTCACGGAGGAAGCCTTCCTGGCCATGATGGTCCTTGTAGGCTGAGGAGTTGATCCAGGACCAGTGGCAGTGGTTATTCCGAGTACTCTGGAGACAGCTCTGCCAACACCTTCAGTCCACCCAAAACTTGTGCATGCTCCCTGTTGAACTCCAGACATGCTACGATCCAAGAAGCTTGTTGCAGCGGAGGTTCCTAGTAGGTCCTTCATTGCTCTTGATAGTCCTGCCCAGTTTCACTATATAATGATGGGTCTTGTCTTGACCAGTCGCTTATCTGACGTAAATTAGTGGTCTATGACATTGAGGATAATTTTAGGTAGAACAAGAAATGTAGAATGTGGCTTGGGAGGCACCGATAAGAGTAGCAGAGGGGGTTTATGAGGGCGTTGGAGACGGCTAAGGAAACATAGCCGTTTACGGGACGAAAGTGAAGGTTGGATTGCGGGGAAAGAGTACAACCAAGGACCACAGGTAGGTCCTTTGTCGCCATGTACAATAAAGATGGGAATTCAAAGGGGAGCACAGGAGTCCCTCACTCGGAGCAGAGTCCCACCAGGGTCAGAGTTTAGTGCAAAGCTTGAAGTCCGAAGATGGAACGGGAACAAATTAATTCCCGCCGTTGACGATCTCACAACTGCGTACTCCCATACTCCAAATTTTTACTAATTAATACTACACTATAAATGGAAGGAAGAAAGGATGGGAATGGGTCTGAAAGGGTGCAATTCATCACACAGACTCAAGTGAGTCATGTAAGTGGATGAGGTAGATTTGCTGCAGGCCGTGAGGTTGACTTGGAGAGGTCCAGAGGACTTGACGCTGCATAAGCAGTGCTAGGTTACATAGTGGTCTGGGACTTCCAACAGGTTGCACCTGCAGTCAATGAGGATTTTTGCAAGCTTGCCATCGAATCAGACTTGGATGACAGGAGGATCCACAATGAATGGTTCCAAGGATGCTTTGGAGGCGAGGGTGGCTATGTTGACATTGTTGCTCTCTGTGCATCCCCAGATTCACCTCTTATGCGCAAGCGAGGTAGGGGTCACTGCTGGCACCTTCAAACATCCAGGCCGACTGTGAAGTGGTCCCATTAGGGGCCACATCAATCTTCTGGAAAGAGTGGGAGATCATTGGGCTCCCACCTGGGCCCGAGAGATTGGCGGAACACGCTCAGGGTCCACCATCCCGAAGTTAGGGTCAATCTCGAAGGAGTTTATTTGGAGATGGTGGCCTGATGTGTCTTGGCCTTGGAGGTATACTTTGTGAGGGAGCTATTATTGCTCATCCCCAAATGTTCGAGCGGCCGTGAACCAGGTTCTAATTCTGCGTCCTCCTTGTCTGCAAGCAGTGCCATGGCAAGTATTCCTTTGAGAGGTGCCGCCTCAATGGGTTCTACCACCTAGTGCGTAAGAGTTGCCATGTCCTCTGCCAGCATTTCCTTAAGCTGCTCTGTACCTCTGTTAAGCTGTGTCCTGATACTGAAGCTGAGTGATTGGTCTGGCCGTCCCAGGGTGCATAAGGAATCAATCCTGGCTGTAGAGTTCAAATATGGTTGCCTTAGCTAGCAAGGTGAGGGCGTGGTCCCGCATATGATGAACTGAGGGGCGTAGGAGGCGGAGTAGGAATGCTGGTTGATGACCTCGTTGCTGCCAATTCTGTAGGGACTTTAACATTGGATATCGCCTGGCGTAATAGCTTCCAGTGTGGAGGGATGGCAACGCTTTGAAGAATATTGGCAACAAGGGAAGGACGCCAAGCTGAACTAGGGCGTCACGATATATGACGTTGCTCTGGGCTAGTTCGTTTTTTTCTTGTATACAATCATTGACCTCTACATCGATCGCGTAGCTGACTGTCTCTAAGATGCCCTGAGGGATCGAAAGTCGCGCCTTGATGGTCTGGTTCGGCACATTAGATCGAACAATGGCGGCCCCAAGCTCATCACTACTAGCTTTACCACCAAGATAGGCACGCCAGCCAACGGTGTTTACCTTCATGGGGGGGAGCTTAACGAATGGCATGCGAGGAGGACCCCTGCCAATGCTAGGTCCCACCAGGTGTCAATCTCAGCACCTTTTTTTGCCTCATGTCAGTGCGCGATCCGGCGCCAAATGGCTTCATAGTCTGGTGCCTCTGGACGTTGACGAGCAGGACTGCTGGGGACCGGATGAGGCATATTAACAAAGGTGGGAGGCAGGAGGGGGAGCAGGGGAGGCGGGATGAGCCAGGCTAGGCCATGAGAAGTTTGAAGGTGGTCTTATCTGCCGGGCCGCCTGGGGGTTCTTGCCATGGGCCCATTTTTTGGCGGGCTGTGATTTTCTGACCACCTTCTCCTGGCCCAGCCTCGCTTTGCTCTTCTGATCTCCGCATACACGGGATTCGCTGGCCCTGAAAATTTCCTTCCAACCTTCGCCGATGCTTTCATTTTCGCCATGAGGGGGGATCTCCCTCCAGCCAAGCCTGCTATCGCTGGGCCTCACCGGTCATCGCCATCGTCAGCGACCTTATGACACAGAAACGCCTAAGAATTGGGGCCTGTCGGTTGGCTGTGTAGCTGCTGGCGAACGTTGGGCAGGATCGGAATCTAAGACTGGAAGCGGAGCTGAAGATGCGTGGAAGGGAGGAAGCTTCAAGACATGCTGCCTATACCGTTGCCGGGTCAGGCATCGGCGGCGGGAGATCGAGCAGCGCGATGTGGCTGCCTTCCGATCGGCTGTCCATTCCACCCTCCGTCCTTCCCGCGTTTCTCCACTCACATTTTCCCCATCTCCTCCCTCCTCGCCTGCCCCTTCTCTTCCCACTTCCATCCCCCCTTCTGTCTTTGCATTCCGCCTCGGCCTCTCAGCCCTTCCACGGTGTGCTTCCCGCCAGACCATTTCAGATTGACTCCTCCTCACCCTATCTCTAGCCATCTACCCATTCGCACTTTCCCTCATTTGAGGATTGAGAGGGTCTACATGGGGAATTCGGCCCGCTACAGAATTGTACTGCGATTTCATAACATCCCAACACGAGAGGGTAAACACAGTCAGTTGGACAGACCAACCTTTCAGTAAATCACCAAAAGTCTGAAAAAAACATTGAGCGAAGCGGAAGTGGCTTCCTCCGCTGTTTTGTCCTCTTTCCCAATCAGCTGCCCAATTCACGGTCATCAGATCCAGGACGAGGCAGTCGGTGTGTGGGAATGGCGTTCTATCGGAGGTGCGGGAGGGTGTGGGTGTGGGTGTGGAGGTGCGGGTGAGGATGCGGTGAGCTGAGTGTCTGCGGGTTGTCCTGACTGTTCACGGGCGACAGTTTCAGCAACGATGCCACGCAGGCCCGACTTGCTAGGTCCCCCCTTCCTCAAGTCCTCCTACTTCGCCCCCTTCCCCTCAACCTCAGCCCATTCTCAAGACTGTTGACCAACCGCCTCAATTGCTGCCCCTACCCTTTCAAATCAAAGAATGCCCTCCCACCTCACCCACGTCCGCCTTCTCCACAGATTCCCTTCGCAGGTGTGTTGGGAAATCTGGTATCTATCCAATTTACAGACCGCTTTACCATCTTTGGCGTCTCGGAATGGGCCAAGGCCAGGTCAGGCCAGAACAAGCGAAGGTGATGGCCAGAGGCACGCAGAGAACGGGGCGAGGCAATGTGAACACACCAGGCGACCCTGTCAGAAAAACTTAAGCAGCAGCTGCTGACTAACGCATCACTTCGGTGACCTCAAGTTATCTATTGGGCCGAAGCAGAGAGTCATTTTCTCAGTTGTTATCCATCCTTTCTTTGGCCGGAGTCGTAACTATCTCCTAGCCCCCCCCCCCCCCCCCCCCCCCCCCCCCCCCCCCGCCCCCCCCCCCCC
>KZ993920.1:0-16473 GCA_003614705.1 Blyttiomyces helicus | reverse complement strand
CCGTCCTTCTGTTTTACCCCCTTCCCCACTTCCCTCCTATCCACTAACCCTCCTTTTCTACCTCCCTCCACTAGTTGGTCTCCCTCTCGAGTCTCCTCTCCTCTTCTCCTCCTCTTCTCCTGCCATTTTCACCTGATCTCAAGGTGAAGGGTGGGCTGGCCGTGGCCCATCCGAGCGCGGACTTTCCTGCAATGGTTTCCAGGGACGACAGTGTCAGTTTTAGGCTGTGGAAGAAGGACCGATCGACCAAGACTGTGAAGGATTGCCTATGGTCAGGCAGTAGTCCCTCCTACTCTACAGTGAGGACTTACGGAACCTTGGGCACAGTCACTCATCCAATATATCTCCGCCCAGCGTACTTACACGCATTCCTTCTCTTTGACCTTCTCCTGCATCTGCTCCTCCACCCTCTTTGTTATCCTCTCCTCCATTCCCTCTCCGAGTCCATCTTCTCCTTCATATTCCCTCCTCCTCTCCTCCTTTCCTCTCTCTTCTACCTTTCTCCTTGAATGTATCTGCACTTCCCCTTTCACATCTTTCGCTCGTTCGCTCCAGGTGGCAAGATGTCATCCCGGCCTTGATGGGACTCCATGTGAGGACTTTGCCCTTGTTCGCAAGAACAGCACCTTGTCCCGGACAAGACCCAAAGACACTTCTCTTGACGGTGAACAACAAGGGGCCTTCGATCCGACCATGCTAACCAACACCCTAGGACCATGCATGTGCCCTACTCATCCAAAAGCTGTAACGCTTTTATAACTCTGGATGAAACTACAATCCTTGCTTCATACCTGCTAGTTCCCCTTGGAACCCAGTCAGAGGATCCAAATCTCAAAAGCAGAAGGAATTGCTCGCCAGTGTATGACAGGAGCAGACTAAGTTGGTCACCATTGTGATGCAGCTGGAGCAGACGCAGCCTGTGGCACCTTTAGGAAAAAGGAATGGATTCCCCCACAGTCTTGGTTGTTGTCACAATCTACGGGAGGGTGAACGAGCACATCATCTAGCAATTTTGCATCACCATCTGCATGTACGCTAGTGCTGGCACTTACTTGGGATCGATTGGGCCCGCTGTGGGACCTAGCGGATTACAGATATTGGGTTAGACAGTTTTGGGATGCCTGGAGGATCTGAATACATCAGGCAGCTTGGAAATGTCAAATACTTGAGCCTAGGGTGTTAGACGTGTGTGCCTTGGCGGGATTTCCTTTCCCTTCCAATTGGGGTGTGAACCGACTTGTGCTCCAAGGATTCAACCTTTCCCCAGAAGCATATCGTCTCCTTCCTTCTCCTCTTTGAACTTGTCCCTCCTCGACATTTCAAATTTCTTTCGACCAAGAAAGTGACAGTTTTCTGCAGGATTGACCTGCTGTAACAGAAGTATACCATGGGAGGGGAAGGTTGTCGCATGATGAGTAGGACTGCGCACAACAGGCTGGCTGAGGCTCTCTCCGTGTTTCGCCTTGATGATGGTGTGTTTGCACTAGGCATTGTTCAGGGCATTGATGTCGATATTCGGGAGCTTTTTGTAGGGGTTGCTGTGGAGTTGATGCCACTACACAGAGACATTGGCAGCTTTAGGTTGGCCAATGTTCCTTCGTTAGATGCAATCATTGTGAAGAGGTGTCAGGAAATGGGGTTTTTTTATAGCTGGGATTGAGGGAAGGAAATAGGGCTTTCTTGTAGCTGGGATTGAGGAAAGAAAAGAAGGCTTTTTTGTGGTGCAAGATGTAGTCATATTCTACTATGGGCGGTACATTTATGTGGGCAACGGCCAGATGATCAAGGTTCATGAGCTTGTGGGAAGCGATGTTGAGCTCAGTGAGGCATGCACCGAGTGTCAGTAGTGCAAAGTTGTTTTTCAAGCTGTTGATCAAGTTTTGGGGGAAGGTCTGGATATAAACAGAGATTCGGAAGTTGTGTGGGGTGTGTGATCCCTGTGGTATACTCCTGGTGTTTCTGGTTTGCCCATGGTCTTGCTGGGCCAGTGAGGTATGATTTAAAGATATCTGCCATCTGGCAATTGGTGGGGGTTTGCAGGGGTGCGAATGTGACCGCTCCAGGAGCCAGAGGCAGTCGTGTCAGCGGCATGTGCTGCGGGATGAGTTCTATCATCTCAGCAAAGGGGTTGATTGAGGGGCCATACCCGTTTAACTTCATTAGGGTTTATGCTGATATCTGGCTAAGTTCCTTGCGGAGGCTGTCAAGGTGGTGAAGAGCAGTTGTGCCGTTTGCAATGACAACAGCAGGGGCTATGGCGGGGTGTTGTCTTGGAATTAGCCAGCAGACCTACATTGAGAGCATCATTGAAAGCTTTGGTCGGACTGTTGCAAACCTGACCCAGACTTGCATCAAGGTTGGGTTTGTCCAGACCGCGGCAGAGGATGGCTAGTTGTTGGGTGGTGCTGCTACCGAGCAGTACACAAGGATGAAAAGCAGCTGGACCCAAAAGTGCTGATTCTGTATAGGTTATATTGCCCTTCATGGCAAACCCTACTCCCATGCACATCAGTTTAGTCAAGGGCGGCATCTGCTACCTCAGGGGAATTTCTGCCATCGAGGTTGTGTACAAACCAGAGCAAGCACAGTGTGGAAGCATGATCAGGTACCTTACCCGCAACATCAAGAAGAAGGTTGGCCGCATAGTCCACAGTGAGTCAGACTCCTCAGGATTCTACAACATCCAGGAGTACACCCTCGGTTTCAGTATCCGTGGCGACGCAGTTTTGTTGTCATCAAAGGGCCAGAAAGAGGTAGCAAAATCAACTTTTGAGGCGGAGTACATTGCGCTAACACCGTGCTTCAACAAAATTGTCTGGGCCCGGCCCCTCCTGCCAGAGACGCTGGCCAGCAACACCACCAAAGACATTGACCAGAGCATGTGGTTCCATAAGGAAATTGGGCCACCAGACCCTGGTGTTTGAGGCGGCGACCGGGTTGTGCACAACTTTGTTGCGAGAAAGCGCAGGACAGGTATATTGCTCTTGACTACTGGAAATATTGATACATGACTTCAATATCTCAGACATAGACAACAACCTTATCCACTCTGCAACCAAGAAGGAATAAAAGAAGCACGTCGTCAAGGTCCTGGACTTCAACCTCGAGCATGACATCAACATTGAATAATGCAAGCATCTTGGGGGCTGCTCCGAGATCATGTGTCGCATGGACCATGTAGGCTAAAACAGGGTTGTGATTGCCCCTTCCAAGATCAAGACAGTCGCCAAATGTGAGAAGTACGAAAACAGTCACAACGTTTAATCGCTGCACACCCCCACCAACTATCATCTCCCCACAATTACCACTATGCGGACACCGCGCAGGCCCTCACAGATCAACAGTTGGGAAGAATTGTGTTTGTCTGGAAGGATCGCCAGCATCCGGTGTTCTAGCACCTCAAGCGGACCATCTGAACACACCTGTATTTGCCTGCTCAGACCCCAGCCAGACCACCATCTTCTTCTCCTAGGCGTGCAATTTCTCAATAGGAGCATGGTTGCTCCAGCCGTAATAGAAGAAATTGTGGTCTGGCCCCACTCCCTCACACCATCAAGGGCCTGACGAACCCCCAAGGCTGTTGCCGGATTGTCTCCTTCCTGCTGAAAATAAATCCAGCCAAACTTAAAAAACTGTCCATGACAAGGAAATAAATCTATGATATTGTCGAGCTGCTGAAAGCCAACAACCACCAGTCAATTGGAGTATCCTTCTTTGCATCCACCAACAACTGATCCCAGATCCTGAGCACTCAGCTGGAGTTGAGTTGGCAACAGGCTGGAAGGAGGTGTTGCTGACCCCCTCTCCCATTTGAAAGTTAGTCAACAGGGGTTGTGATTCAGGAGTCAGAAATGTTCAGGGCTCAGTCGTTGGCTGATAAACAATCTGGAACTGATCAGGGCATGTCACATTGTTGATCATAGATCATAGGTTGATCTGGTTGCATCGCGAAGATCAGGTGATTGTACAAGAAGTCGGAGCAAGCACAGGGTGGCAGACTTCTGTCGCGTCAAGGATCAATTGTCTTAGAATGCTGCAAACGGGAAATTTCAGGCAGGAGGGTCAGTGCTGTTCAACTTAACCATTGTCACTGGAGTCCCCTGCCCAAATCTGTCCCAAAGCGCATCCTTTTTGTACTACAAAAGTTCAACAGGTTATAAGCCTGTGCTAGGCTAATTCCATTGTTAATCTATTCAAAAACTCAAGGTGAAGAACTACAAGAACTGACAGTACCTCATGTCCTGCTCCCTTCAAGTCCTGACCCTTTGGAAGATCGTGACAGGGGCTAAACTGGGCCCTCCTTCCGCGTTTTGGCATGGTTCGAACAAGGATACAGCCGCGAAGAATGCAAGGGAGGGTAGGGATGACATTGTTGAGGGCTGGGAGGCAAACACAAATGTGGAAGACGCTTTTATCTCTGATGCTGTCCAGCAGCCACATAGAAGTGATTTTCAGTGGGAAGATAGGGTTGGAAGCATTTGAGAGGGACCTTGCATGTCGACGAAAGCACAAAAAATCAGCTGATGGCCAGCTTCTGTACTATACCTACGGAGACTGTGAAGGAACAGAAATACCTTAGTCGCTTCTGGGAACTTGTGGGCAAGCTGGCAGGAGCAGGGTGGGAGGTTCCTGATGACAATGAGGTCTGGGTTCCGCTTTAATCTACCACAATAGGCATGTGGGTGACATCTGAATCATCTAAGAGCTGAACAAAAAGCTGACAAGGTCAGAGCTGCGGAGAAGATCTTCAAGGAGGATAAGCCCACATTGACCAACGCCTCCAGGGCAAATACCTCACAACCGCAACTAAAAGCGTGTTAAGAGGGTAGGATTTCTCAGGCAGAGGAGGAGGCCATGGGAGCCACAACCACGCTGGAAACCACGGGGGGAGGTAGGGAAACTGCAACAAATGGCACAAGATGGAACACCCAAACAACCAATCTGGTAGCAAAGACAGGAATGCCCGTGTAGGGAACGACTGTGAAGAAGCAGTCCACCTGTTGCCTTTGCAGCACCGCCTGCACTTGGTCTACTGCCCGGACTCAAATGGAATTCATCAAGCACATTGTGGGACTTGGATGAATCGAATATGATGGGTTCGTTCCAATTTGTGAAGTGTGGAGGGTCTGGACGTCTTGGATGGCTTGGAGATCTCATGGGGTTGTGTGTTGGATTGTAGGATGCTTGAGCTTTGACAGATTTTCCTCCTCCTTCAAATTTCGATGTCAACAGTCACTCATTTCCAAGATTTATATCTCCACTTCCTTTTCCTCCTTGCATTTGACACTCTTGGCGTTTGGGAGTGCTCGTTGGAACAAAACAAGTTGCAATTAGTTACATTTTAGCACGACCCCCTTAGCTTTGCTCTGCTTCAAAAAATTAACCTCTTGAAAACAAGATCCTCTGCTTTGGGGAGTTGTTCCGGACAACCAGAGCCTATCAAGTGCTCTACAGACAAGAATCACAACTGTAGCTTTCGTGCTAAATGTTGGTTGACAGAGGTCACTATTTGGGAATCGGAAACGTTTAGGGCCTAGTGGTTGGATGTTGAACAACTTTGATTGATCAGGGCATGACACGGTGTGATCACGGGTTGCAAGTTAATCAGGACAAGCCACGGGTCTTTGATTGCCCTGAAAATAGGAGTGGGCGCGGCTCAGCTGACTCGGATGGCGTCAAGCTGCATTCGTCTAGGCATTCATTATAAGAGAATATCTCAAGGGGGGAGAGCAGGCGCGGTGGGACTTCACCCTTTTGCTGAAATCCAACATTCCGAAGGTCAAGAGATCAACTATGAAGGACCCATGAACGAGCATGAAGGTTGAAGACAAATACACACAACCTTGTTCTTGACGCCCTCCGTCCTGGAGCTGTCCCCTAGCGCCCTGTCTTGTTCCTGAAGTTCAAGAGGTTATGAGGCCCGCGCGCACATCTTAAACATACAACAACCATCCCAAACAGAAGAGAGACCTAAAACAACAAAGACCATTTCCATAAACACTACCTGAGGCTACAGCCAAAGATCCTCCATCCAAATACTAACAGCCAAGAACTTCAAATCTGACAGTACCTCAGGTCCCGCTCCCTAGGAGGTTCGATCCTCTCGAAGGTCTTGTGGGATTCAAACCACGCCTGACGCCCATCCCGCATGATCCCAACAAGGTCTATGTGGTGCAGAAGGGAAAAGAGGATAGGGATGAAGAGATTGAGGAGCGGGACGCCAAGGACAATAAGGATCATGCTATTTTGACTCTGTCAATGTCGAGCACGCACACCATGGTGATTTGCAGTGCATCTGCTGCAGAACTGACCGTGTAGAGCGCGCGAAGCCGGTAGAACTGGCTGGGTAGAGGTGGAGGCAAGGAGAGCCCCACCCACACTGGAAGTAGAGGGGGGAAGAAGAGTGACTGCAACAACTGAGGGAAGCCCAGACACTGAAAGTACCAATGAAGTACTAAGCTGGAGGTGCTCATGCAGGGAACCACGGGGACAACAGGCAGCAGAAGCAGGGGTCAGGTAATGGAGGGCGCGGCCAGGGCAGCGCAAGTGTGAGGGTAATGCTACTGTTTTGAACAAAGAGGAAACCTACACCTTGCTTTACCAGGTGCAAGAGGTTGACAAGCTGGAAATGGTGGCAACTCACCAGCTTGATCACCTATAATCACGACATTGACAACGGTGGGATGATGGAGGTAGAACCCAACAGTGATTGCTCCTAGTCATTCCTTGCGGGGCCGCCAGGGCTCGGCAAGCCTTTGGCGATGGATTAGGGTGCATCAGAGGATATAAACAGTAGATCTGGCCTCACGGTGATCACCCCTCTGACTTGCCACCATGAGATCATTAGGCGACAACGCGTGACACCAAGCGGCACTGCCCTAATGCATCTCATCCAACCTGACAGGAGCAGAAGGGTCATCCCAGTCACAAACATCCTCTACATCCCTGGGCTAAGCACAAACCTTATGTCTGCACAAGCCCTGATGGAGAAAGAGGTCGGGTTGTATTTGAGGGAGAGATCTGGACGGTCCTCCACAAGGGCAACAACCAGTGACTCTCAAGCGCAGTCTCCATACAATCAACAGCTGCAAAAACGCTGCTCTCTTCGGCAATGGCAGCAGAAGTACAGCCCGCCCTCACAGTCGAACTGTGGCACCAGCGGTACAGCCACAAAATACTCTACATGCCAAAGATGCTGGGGTCAGAGGTCATGGTGCACAGGCTCACCATGGCGGCTCTTGGCAGATGACTTAGCCCCTGCTAGCTTCACAAGCCCCGGCATCTGGATATCGTAAGGGAACGGACGTCTACAGGGGCAGGCTGGACCCAGTCCCATACCAGGGTCCACATTGACATGTCACGGTTGCTGGAGGTACTTTCACATACGGGATCAAGGTAATTCTTGCTCTTGGAGGACGACAAAATTGTGCTACTCAAAGTTACATTCCTCACAAAGACGAGTCAAGCTGTGCAGGCGGTTTAAAACTATGTTTGGGAGGTGGAGACGCTGACACAGCAGAAATGCACAATAATTGGCTCTGACAATGCTGGGGAGTTCACCCCGGCAAGTTCCTGGCGATGCTGGAGGATGGAGCTGTCTTTCTGCAACTCATGGTTCCCTACCCCTCGTTCGAGAACAGAGTCACTGAACAGGTAATTCAAAGTGACAATGAGAAAGCTCGCTAATGCTCAAAAACGCCAACCTTGACAAGGGCTTCTTGGTAGTAGCGGTGTTGACGATAGTCCACATCAGAACCTGCTACCTGCCCCCCCCCTCATGGCGAGGGCACTAAGACTCCTGAAGGACTCTTCAGGGGGAGGAAGCCTTCCATTCAGGGCCTTTTGCATCTTTGGCACCAACACATGTGCCCTCATCCTTGGCGAGAAGGGCATGCTCATGGTATAAGGGGCAGTAGATAAAAGTGTCACATCCGGATCCCTCAGACTAAGACAGTCATCATTGGTGGGAGCAAGAGCATCAATGACGAAAGAGCAATCAATTTTCCACCCTCCTGCAAGGGTGAGTGCCTGTTCTTGGACATTTTTGACTATGAGGAGATGACAAATATAGAAGATGCACCGAATGAGGTACCACCAGAGCAAGCCGGGACAAGGACGAGCTGTCCAGCCCAAAATAACACAGCAGGCTTTAAGGACGCCCTTACATGTGCCTTCCCACAAAATAACGCATGACCTCTCTGATTCCAAAGAGGAGTAAAATGTGAAATGCGTAGCACCACAAATGCGCTTCTGAAGGCCTGGTGGAAAGCCTTGGGAGCCTTGGTAGTAGCCAAATACAGCTAGATGGCCAAGCTCATTGACAATACCATTGGGAGGATACTGTGGGCTCAAGTAGCCCACAACGTTTATAACAGGTGGGGAGCAGACCGGGCACCATTAATTGGGATGACGCAATTAATGCTGAGATGAGCTTGCTGTGCTGAAAGCGCATTGTCACTGTTATCAAGCTTGAAGATGGAGAGAAGTCTATCGATAGCAAATAGGTCTGCAAAACAAAGACTGGAGCTGACAGAGAAGTGATTCACCAAAAGGAAAGGTAAGTAGCCAAGGGTTACGGCCAACCTAAAGGCATTAATTTCAGGGAGAGGTATGCAGCCATCTCAAAGTTAATTGTATTGCAGATACTGCTCGCAGAGCTGGCAAAGAGGAATTACGGGGTGCATCAATTGTACAGAGTATGGCATGCCTAAGCACGGATCTGGACGAGGAGATCCACATGGAACTCCTTGATTATGTGATTGAGGTATTAGGCCCAAAACCTGTTGGGAAGGTCCAAAGCTGGACAAGGCAGTCCATGGACTCAGCGAAGGCCAGAGGGCCAGGATGATCTGCCTTGGCAATTCCCTTGTTGATGACGTCCGACTTCAGGGCATGAGCAAGATCGGAGTGTCCTCGTTGGCTCCTACATGGGCTGATTCTTCACCATCATTGCCTATGTCAACAGCATTGTGATCATTGTTGACAGGATCAAATTCCTCAACTCCATCAGGGATGCTTTATCTGTGCTGTTCCGGATGTCAGCCCTCCGCGACATTGAAGCCCTTGTCAGCTTGCATATTGAGAGGCCAGTCTGCCGTGGTATCTCACAACTAGCCAGCAGACCTACATCAAAAGGGTTCTCGCAAGCTTTGGTCAGACTGATGCAAACCAGACACAGACTGCTTTGGAGGTTGCCTTCATCCACACAGCAGCAGAGGATGTTTACGTTGGACATCGCGCAGCTCCCGAGCAGTACCCAAAAGGGGTGGGGAGCTTCATGTACGCAATGATTGTCCTGGGGCCTGATTCGCTGACGCTGTAGCGGTTGTGTCCCGCCAAGTGGCAAACGCCACTCCCACCAAGATCAGACTAGTCAAACGGGTCATCCACTACCTCAAAAGATTGGCCGCTGTCAAGCTCTTGTAGGAGGAGGGGCCATGTGCTGTGGGGAGGCGCAATTGGGCATCTTACCCATGATTTTAAGAAGGTCAGCCTGAACATCTTCAGTAACTCAGACTTGTCGGGAAGCCCAAACATCCGGAGGTCCACATGCGGTTTGGAGGTCTTCCAACATGCCTTCGCGGTTTCGTGGCCATCAAAGCACCAGGGACAGTTTGCAACATCAACACTCTAGGCAGAGTATGTAGCACTCACAATGTGCTTCAAGGAATTTATCAGTGCCAGGCGGTTATGACAGACACACTGGCAGGCCAGAGCACTAGAAATATCAAACTGAGCGCGCTTGTCTACAAGGAGGATCTGGACAAGGTGGAATTTGACAATCCAGGTCCTGCACTACTTTGCTCATGAAGACATTACTATGCGCTTGACTGCTCCAAATCCTGATAAATGCCCTCTAACAAGCTTACCAAAGCGCTCACCATAGCCAAACATGTCCGTCTATTCCAAGTCTACCTTCCCAATGCTGGCCCAATGTGCTGGGTTTTGCTTCCAAGGATAATAATTTTTTCCCATTGACCGAGGTTAGAATCGTTTCTTGACTGTTGACCTGATATCAGCATCCTTTCTGCTCTCCCATCTGGCTGTACCCGGTCAGCTTGGCGCCTGCATCTTGCGAGCGGCTCAGAGCTGACATCATGGGCTACTGCCGCCCACACCATATCCCGGACAGTCTTAAGCGGGCCTGGCCGTGTTGCCGAACTCATCTGCGGCAAGTCTACCTTGGATTTCCACCTAACCCTTGGCGCGAACAAGAGCGCCCTGATTGTGTAGCAATGGGTTCTACTTCAAGCTCCAAATCTGACTTGGAGGATTTATGGTTATGTGGTGGTGCTGCATGAGTGAGTGAGTACTTGAAGCCTTGGGTGTGATGTTGCGCTCCTTGCTATCAGTCTCGCCAGGCTTCGGCAGCTCATCCTCATTGTGGCTTCACGTCGTTGCACTGCGGCTTCTGATTTTCACTTTGGTCCTCTCTTTGTCTTCAGGAAAATCCCAGGTCAGGTACTTCCTCCCGGGGGAAGGGCGTGCATTGAGCGCGCCTTGTTGAAGCGCATCCCCCGGTGGAGGATCACCATGTCCTGATTCGGTGTCACATTATACACACTCTTGATGGTGGCGCCACGCCCCAAAACATGCCCTTCTGCATGTGATCAACCAACTTTTTGCGCTTGTTGCTGAGGATGAGGCCATATTTGTTGCTGCCAAAGATGCAGAAGTGCTTGACTGAAGGCGTTTTAGCCAAGAAGAGCTCTTCCGTAATATGAAGAAGCGCTCCACATAGCAACTTCTCATCACCATCTTCATCCAGTCTAGTGTTGGTACTTGCGTGTGATTCATAGGGTGTGATATTGGACAAAGCCGAGTTTTTATCGTTACACTTGCAAGGATGGGGATGTCGGAAAGATTCAGTGGGTATGAAAATCTTGTTGGCTAGGGTTTTCGAAGGTGTATTGTTGGACCTGTTTGCCTTCCCCTTTAACTTTGAGCGTCAACAGGTTTGCAGTCGAGATTATCTTTCGCTGGGAGTATATCTTCACATCCTTTCCCCATATTAGTTTGAAGCCTCTTGACCTTAAGAAGCGCTCTTTTGGTCGAAGAAAATTGCACACTGTTACAAGGACGCTCTTTTTTGTTAACTTCCTCACCCCTTGGAAAACTGATATCTTCAAGAAAAGAACCTCTGGTGTAGCGCATTGCCTCTGGACCAGCAGAGATCCCCAAATTAGGCACCAACAACAACCATATTGGCAGCCTTCCTCATCTGCACTTACTGTAGCAATGGGCGTTCTCGCCCTAACGCTGAGCTCAATGTTATTGTGTCAAACTAACAATCTTGGCCTACCCCGCTTGCCAACCTTCCAAAGGAACCTTACCAGACATACGCCCAAACCTGCTCACAGATGGAAGACAATGTTGCGCATTACATCCCCCTGCTATCTTGAACAACAGGAAGTGAGTATATGCAACGCTCAAGGGCACTGTCTATGCACTCAACATCTGCAACAATGCGGCTTTCTTGGGGATGGCCGTAGACTTGCAGACCACGCCTACAATTGAGCTATGGCACCAGCAGTATTGCCACCTCAACTCTAAACCTCCAAGAAGCTGGCGTTAGAGGGCATGGTCCACAAGCTTGACATAGCAGCTCGTGCCAGAAGACTTAAGCCTCTACGGGCGGTGCGTGATTGTGAAGCGCCCACAGATCAATATCCTGAAGATAATGACCACTACTGGCGCAGCCGGGGCGTGGCTGCTTAGCATGGTCCAAGTTGGCATGGCATGGCTGATGGAGGTACCATTTGCATGGGGGATCACCGAGTTGCTTGATCTTGGAGGCCTACAACAAACCTGAAAACTCAAAGTGACCTTCCCCTCGAAGAAGAGTCAATCAGTGCGGTTGAAGAGTACACTCGGGAGGATGAGACACTGATGGAGCAAGAATGCCAATCGTTTGCTCTGACAATGTTGTGGAGTTCACTGGCGGCAAGATCCTGGCAACGCTGAAGAAGAAAGAGATTGTTCCTAAACTTGTGATTCCCTGCACCCTGTTCCAGCACGAAGTTACCAAACGGAATAGTGGAAGTGTCACTGGGAGGGCTTGGCTTTCCTCAAAGTGGCCACCTTTGACAAGCGCTTCTTGGCAGCAAGCAGTCTGTCTTAGAAACCCATCCCTGGCCGCTCCTCTTGGCGAGGTCACCTAGACTACAAAAGAGCTCTTCACAGGGAAAGCAACTGAGGTAGAGAGCTTCCGCATCTTTGGCACCAGCGCAAATGCCCTCAGCCCCGGCAAGAACTGAAAGATTTGGGTCAATTTCAGACAGAAGGGGGTGCTTGTGGGTTGTGGCGACACCTTAAAAGGTTAACACATTTGGATCCCCAGCAGGAGAATAGTCATAGTCAGCAGGAGCGTGGTACACTCAATTCCCTAGCTTGCCCCAAGGCTAAGTGCTTGTTCTGGGACGTTTCTGACAAGGTGGAGATGCCAAACAGAGAGAGCACTTGCTGAGGTGGTGCCAATGGAAGCAGCAATGTGTAAAAACGGTCAAGCGCCATGTGACACCGACGGTTTCAAGGAAGCCCTTGAATGTGCGATCCAACACCTCAACCCCTCTGATTCCGATGAGGAGCTCAGGGTCAAACCCATTGCTCAACAATTGGGGTGTGTTCAAGCACTGCCGACTGCCTGGCGTAATGCCTGCGGTGGCTTGGCAGCGGATGATTATGCAAAGATAGCCAGACTCACCAAAAATGGGCTGCAGTAGCCCATGACGTCAACTTGGCGCTGCTCATTGAGAAGCAGGCGGATAGCATACCCGGCGCGCCCTACTGGGAGGTGGCAATAGATGCTGAGATCTGATCAATGCACATGAAGGGCTTCTTGACCTTTGTCAAGCTCCAAGAGGGAAAGAAGGCTGTTGGTAGCAATGTGGTCTACAAGACAAAGACTGGAGAAGCAAACAGGGAAGTAACCCTGCATAAGTCGCAGTAGGTAGCCAAGGGCTAGAGCCAGCCCAAAGACTCCGATAGCACAGAGATTTATGAAGATGTCTCCAACTTTCCTTTGATCCGTACCCTGGTTGTGGGGGCAGCTATGGGATTAAGGGGTCAAATGGACAAGAAAATATTATACTGGAGAGCAGATCTGGAGGAAGAGATCTACATGGAACTCCCCAATTGCATCATTGAGGTTTTGGCCTGGAAGGCTTGGGGGAGGGTCGCAAAGCGGAAAAGGGCAGTCTAAGGACTCGACCACGGGGGGGGAAGGCCTGCAAGATCTACTTCGGCACCTTCCTTGTTGACGATGTGGGACTTGTTAAGGACACAAACGGGGATCCTAGCGTCTTTGTTGGCTGCTACATGGGCCAGTTCATCACCATCACTGGCTATGTTGACGCCATTGTGATCATTGTCCACTGCATGAAAACATTCAACCCCATCAAGAAGGTTCCATCCGCGCATTTCAAGAAGTCACACCTTTGCGAGATTGAATACCTCATTGGCTTGACAATCGCCAGGTACAGGCTGGCACGCTGTCTCACAATAAGCCCGCAGACCCACATCAAGAGCGTTGTCGCAAGCTTTGGTCTGACTGTTGCAAATCTGACCCAGACTGCCGTAGTGGCTGGCTTCATTCTCACGGCAGCAGAGAATGTCTACTCCCACCTCGCACAGCTACCGAGCAGTATGTATGGGTATGTATGAGGTGATTGTCTTGGGGTCTGATACTGCTTATGCTGAAGGGGTTGTGTCCTGCTGCCTGGCAAACCCCACTCTCACCCATATCAGACTAGTCAAGCGGGTCATCTGCTACCTAAAAGAATGGCCGCTGTCAAGCTCGTGTAAGAGCCAGCGTCTGTGATGTGGAGAGGCGCAATATAGTACCTTACCCATAACTTCAAGAAGAAGGTCAGCCTCAATGTCTTCAGCAACTCAGACTTCTCGGGATCCCCCATCATCCAGAGGTCCACCACTTGTCTCGATGTCCTCCTTCAAGTCATTGCAGTTTGAGTGGTCATCAAAGAGCCAGGTACAGTTCCCAACATCAACACTTTGAGGCGGAGCATATAGCACTCACAACGTGCTTCAAGGAAGGTATCTGTGCCAGGCGATTATGACAGACAGGTTGGCAAGGGAGCAAACCAAAAACGTTAAATTGAGCAAGCGTGTCTACAGGGAGGATCAGGACACGGTCAAATTTGCCCGGACCCTGGTGCTTCACTCGGGGACCAAATATATCCAAGTTGTGCACCACTTTTCTCACAAGGACAGAGCTATGGCACTAGACGACTGAAAGTCCTGATACATGGCCGCTGACAAGCTGACCAGAGCGCTCCCCATAGCCCAACATGTTCATCTCTCCCGAGTCCATCCTAAAGCTGTCCCAAAGTGCAGGTTTTTTTTCCCAAAGTTACTAAAGTCTTCCCCCAATCTGATTTGGAACATTCATGGTTGTGTCGTGGGACTGCATGCGTAAGTGAGTACTTAAAGCCTTGGGTGTAATGTTGCGCTCCTTGCGATCAGGCTCGTCCGAGCTTCGCAGCTCATCCCATCTGGTTGCACCAAGGCTTGTGATTCCCACTTTTGTCCTCTTTGTCATCACGAACATCCCAGAACAGGTACTCGCTCCCGTCGGAGAAGTGTGCATAGAGCGTCCTTGCTTGTGGAAGCGCACTTTGCCACTGAGCTCCACTGTATCGTCCTTGGGTATCATAATTATATGATCTCCTTGTGGTGTTGGCGTACCCCAAATAGAGGCCCTTTTGAGCGTGATCCGCTCACTTTTTGCGCTTGCTGCCGGGGATAAGGGCATATTTGTTGCTTTCAAAGACATGGAGGTGCTCGACTGAAGGCTTCTATCCTGAGAAAAGGTCTTCAGTAATGTGATGAGGCGCAACGCTTCGTGCCCTCTGATCGCCATCGTTATCCAGTCTATTGTTGGTAATTACATGTGATTCATTGGGTACGATGTCAGACTAAGCCGAATTCTCGATGTTGTGCTCGCAGGGATGGGTATGTGAGAAGGATTCAGTCGGATGGTATGGAAATCTTATGGAATGTTGCCATGTGTTTTTAGAGGTGTGGAGTTTGACCTGTTAGAAGCGCTCCTGTGGTCAAAGAAGGTTACACTTTGTTACAAGGATGCACTACCATTTTACTTTTCCAACCGCTTGGAAAACAAATATCTTCAAGAAAAGACCCTCTGGTGTAGCACATTGCGTCTGGACCAGCACTTGGGCACTTGGGCACCAACAATAACAACCATATTCGCAGTCTTCCCCATCCGCACTTACTGTAGGTGCCCCCAACTCCAAACTTGATGTTATTGTGGAAACAGCCGCATAGCCTTTGAAAAGCTCAATAACCGTGATGGCCTCGCCGTCGTCCACACCAACGAAATTCCCATTGCAGAAGATGATGATCTCTCGTACTACGAAGACACCCTTTGTTGTCACCCCACGCTTGCCTTGCACGTGTCCACATCAATAGCAACCTTTGCCTCCACTACCACAAGTTTACCTGCTCTTTGACGAGAGGTGTGAGGAGGAGAAGAGGGGGGTGGCAGGTGGCAGAGTTTGGAGAGTTGGTGTGTCGATGGCTGGCGAATGGCGGGCATGACTGCAGGCGGGGTGCGGGCGAGGGTGAGTTGCGCTGCAAATTCGTGCAAGTCCGGAGCGATTAAATCCAACGAATATGTAGGCCATACTGAGATACCATACTCTGGTTGAGCTTTTCCCCAACAACGTTCCGGTCCTTTTCAAAGTCCAAGCGCGGCACATTCAGTTCCAGCATCAGCATTTTCAATGCCTCCCCCTTCGAACCCCTCGCCCCTCCGGGACATCGTGAATGTCTGCGCTTCCAAACTCGGCTTCGCCCTGAACAACAAGCAGGAACCCGCCGCAGCCAGCATAACCATTCAGCAAGCGCACGCCGCGTGCCTGATCTGGCTCGACCTCTTTCCACTGGACGCTGCGGAGGAACTGGATCGTGAGGCGGCTTCGGATGTCGGGCAAGACTTTATGTCTGCGGAAGACGGGGAAGACGCTACAGATGCGGGGGACGGGCAAGAAGCAGGCACCGCCGGAGCCCAGCTGATCCCGCTCGCGGCCGAGATCGAGGTAGTGCAGCTGCCCGCTGCGACGCAGGCAGCGCAACCAGCGGTGCTGGAAGCGGCGCCTCGGCGGTAGTCGCTGCCAACCGTCATTGTCGACGTCATTTTCCACATCGCCCGCGCCCTTCGTCATGGCACAGATAAGGACGTCGCGCGGGATCTCAGCTCCTGCGCTCTGGTCAGCCGCAAATGGGAGTCGGCGGCATCGGCTGTCCTTAGGGAGCACGGTCGGCAGTGGAAGAAGACGAAAAAACTGCAAACGCTAACCACCTACTTTTGACAGGAGATCGCCAAACTGCTGTGCGACCGCCGCCGCTTCCCCAGTCTCACTCAGCCAAGGACAGGGACGTGACCTTCTCGACGCCCGTGAGCTCATCCCACTTTGCTTTCGAGCTGGAGAACCC
>KZ993919.1:0-23559 GCA_003614705.1 Blyttiomyces helicus | reverse complement strand
AGCACCCAGCCTTTCCAGGAACTGCCGGCTCTGGCGGCGAGATCAGGGGAATTGAGTGAACAAAGACCGGATGCAGCGCGCTGCAGCACGAGCAGATCCCGGGAGGTGGCGATTTCGACCATAAAACAGCAACCAGCAGAGCATCCAAGACATCGACAAATATCACCAACGTCGCTTTCAGACCTGTGGGCGCGCCCCCTCTTCCCCATCTTGCCCCCCCCCCTTCTTCCCCTTCTCCCCATACGGCCAATCTTCTTCCATCCTCTCCTCCTCTATTTGTCCTAATGAATCTGCACAGGGAACGCTGTTGAATTGATTATCAAACTCAGTTTGATACCTCTGAATTGGGCCTCCCGTGTGTGCCGTCTAGTGATACGTTTGAAGCCATCAACGTTACGCTTCCTTGAAAATATCGCAGCAGCGCTCTCCACTTCATTCTTGCCTTCCACTTCAGAAGAAAGAAAACTTGGAGCATTGCTATTTTTCGAAGCACTAGGTCGAGAAGTGCGAGACTTGGCCAGTGCCACACATAGCTGGCGTAATTTGAATGGCATTCAAGCGTGCAGGGGTGGAAGTGAAGGTTGTATCGTCTTGGGCCGGGGAGGGCTAAGGCGGGGGAGGAGGAGGGAACAAGGGACCGCGGAATTGGCTCGGTGGCCTTCCGCCCGTCCCGCCGCGAGCATCCCCCATCAGTCACGGCGAAGTCTTCGCCGAGAGTCTCGTCATGGGCTTCCCCATCAAGACCAACTTTCCCCCGTTGTACCCCCCTCCTTAAGGATCCCATTCGAAGCCCACTCTGGCTGAAGGGCGTCATTCCGACTCGGGGTAGCAAGGGTAATGGCCAAACTGACCTTCAGTGAGTGTGCAAAAGTTTAGATCGATCCGACTTAACTGCCTTTCTTTTTGCCTTGACTGGGAAGGAGAGAGGTATCGTTGCCGTTGAGGGAGTGGGATTGGCGACCTGATGGACGTGGGAGGAGAGAAGGTGCTGGACTCGCGGCCGACCTATTCAAGAACTAGAGGGGCCCAGGGGGACGGGGGTGGGATCCTTTGCTTGCATTACCCCCCAACCCGCGTCGAAGGTATCTATTGAAGGTGTAGAATCGGCATGACAGAAGCAAACTTTCCAGTTCGGGGTAAAGTATGATCGGGTGTAGGTTCTGCTAGAAGAGCGATGGGTGCGCAGTTTTGTTCCTTATGTTCGCCTGTAGTTCACAGTAACTTCAGAAGGGCGCGATACAATTACATGATTATGAAAAGCTTTACAATGCGTCTACGGCCCCCATCTCGGCCGTCCTCTCCTTATCCATCCACAAGCCGTGACGCTCGATCTGGTGCGACGCGGCCTCCTCACGTCAAGACGCATTTCAGCTCAACGATCAAGCCTTCCCAGTCGGAAAACAGCCGTTTAATAGCATCCGCATCACCAAGCGATCAGAGCTTCCGCAGACTCGCCGCCGATCGGGTATTCGCTGCGTTCTTGGTGGGCAGCGCGGGGTCTTTGCGGAAGCTCCTGACGTTCTCGATGAAGCTCTGATCCGGTCCGGTGCGCGTGAAGTCGTCCTTCCGAACATCGTCGAGCGCGTTCATCAGTACGACCGCGCTGCGGAGTGTCTGCCACCGTCGGCCAGAGCGGTGTGTGGTGCGGTACGCGCCACCCATTCCACTCCCTGTGCGCAGGAGCCCTGTTGACGAGGCAATGCCACTAGATAGTATAGGCAAAGACCCACCGGCCCCTCCAGACGATGATATGAGCGGCGTAGCCATCGATTCGCGCTTCCCGGTCGAGTCGCGCATTCCGCCGCTGCCGACGGAACCGCGTCTACCGCCGATCGAGGCTACCTGCTGCGAGTCTACATCCGCGCTCCGCACTGATGTTGTGCGCTGAATAGACGCCTCTCGCCCAGCAAGTCCCTTCTCCGGATGCACTCGCCTGCTGCTACCGCGCGTGCGATGCACTAGAAGTGCGATAGCGCGACCCACAAACACGCACGGGAAGTTCACGAGCGCCAGCACGGCGCAGATGACCCAGTCCTCCCAATTCATTTGAACCGTATCGAAAAAGCTGCCACCGAATACGATTGCGAGGACCTGCACGATCAGGATGACGGCCAAGATGAGGAGGAAGAGCTTGTTGCGGAAGAAGTTGCGGAAGAGGTTGAGTTCGCCATTGAGTTGGCGGGCCATGACCTCGTTCGTGACCTGCATAAGAATGAAAGTCGTGAACACGAGGGTCTTGAGGCGCTTGGAGGGAGTTCCGGTGATGTCCGCACTATTGTAGAATGTAGCGTCGGGGGAGAATATATCATCGCCGCGGAGAAGGAGAACGAGGAGGACGGTGATCTGGTAGACGAGCTGCATGAAAATGTATTCCTTCATGGGGCCGGACAGCAGGTTTTCATGACGCGAATGCGGCGGGTGGTCGAGGATATCGTCTTCGGGCTCCTCAGACGCGAGCGCGAGCGCGCCCAGTGAGTCCATGATAAGATTGACCCAGAGTAGTTGAACTGTGCTGAGAGGGGACGACCCGACGGTGACGGACCCAACGAACGTGAGCGTGATGGCCGCGAGGTTGACGCCGAGTTGGAACTGGAGAAACTTGCGTACGCAATTGAGCACGTTACGGCCCCATCGGATAGACTGGACAAGAGAGACGAAGTTATCGTCGAGAAGGACGATATCGGATGCGTTCATAGCAATCTGGGTGCCGCAAATGCCCATCGCGAATCCCACGTCTGCCTCTTTGAGAGCGGGGGCGTCGTTTGTCCCGTCTCCCGTTACAGCGACCACCTCGCCAAGCTTTCGTAGCAGCGACACCAACGTATGCTTGTCGCTCGGGGACGACCGCGCGAGAACCTGCAGCCGCGGGAGAATCGCAATTTTCTCCTCCTCGGACATGAGGCGGAAGACCGGCCCCTCCAGCGCAACTCCGTCTCCGTACATAATGTTGCACTCTCGGGCGATCTTGCATGCAGTAAGGATGTTGTCGCCTGTCACCATGCGAATAGTCAGTCCAGCCTTCTGGCATTGCGCCACCGCACCCGGAACCTCCTTGCGCAAGGGGTCCTTGATCCCGACAAGTCCGATAAACACGAGATCATGCTCTGGATCGTCCTTCTTGCCCTGCCCCTCAAATGTCGTCAACAGTTTGTCCGTATCCTTATAAGCCATCGCAATCGTCCTCAGTCCCTGTGACGCCCATCTTTTTATCGTGCGCTGGATGCGCGCCAGGTCGTTGGACGAAAGGGGCGTCACGGAGCTTGCCTCGGCGTCGATGATGTGCGTGCAGAGCCCGAGGACGATCTCGCTCGCGCCTTTCGTGTAGAGCCGATACTCCTTCGCCGTCGTACTAGACGCGCTGCTCGTCGTCGTCGGCGGCGCGCTCGCAATAGGACGCACGAGGGTCGACATGCGCTTGCGATCCGAAGAAAACGACCACGTCCCATTTTCTACTTTCTCCACGCCGGCGCGAACGCCCTCGTAATGAACGCCGATCTTCTGCGCAAACTGGAGCAGCGCACCCTCCGTCGCGGAGCCAACGAAGAGGGCCGCACCCGTTTCGGGCTTGATCTTAAGGAAGCAGCTGGAGTTGATGCAAATGCCTTCGGCCAAGAGATCGCGCACCCGGGTGCCGAAAGTCCTTTCTGTGAATGGATGAGTCTGCTCCTCCCCGGAGCCCTCCCCGTAGTGTACTTGGTCTCCGACGAGGGCCTTGACGGCCGTCATGCGATTCTCCGTCAGTGTTCCCGTCTTGTCAGTGCAGATGCATGTCGCTTCACCCATAGTCTCGCTCGCGTCCAGGTGTCGAACAAAGCACTTATCCTGGATCATCTTGAACATCGAAAATGCGAGCGAGACAGTGACGGCGAGGGGCAAGCCTTCGGGAACGGCGACGACAACGACTGTGATGCCGATGACAAAATCTTTCGCGATGGCCTCGATGCGGGCGAGGGAGCCGGACGTAGATCCCCCGCACGAGTCCGATACAAGCGGGTTGCCCTGAGCCCAGTCGATAGCCCAGCGGATCGCCAGCCCGATGAATGTCAGCAATCCCGACGCGACGCCGATCTTACCGATTAGTACCGCGACGATCTTGAGCTTCATTTGTAGGACTGTCTCCTCGCTCTGGGCTTCGTTCAACAGTTCTTGAATCTGCCCGCCGCTCGACCGCGTCCCCACAGCTGTGACTAGCATGGTGCCAAATCCCTCGCTGATTTGGCACCCGCTGAACAAGTACGGTGACGACGGGCCCTTCTTCACCGGCAGCGATTCTCCCGTCAGCGGCGATTCGTCCACGACCAATCGATTCCCCGACACATAGATTCCGTCTGCTGGAATCTCGTCCCCGACGACAACCTCCACTATATCGCCCACGAGGAGGTCCCACGACGAGACCTGGTCCTTGATCCCACCGCGAATGACCTTCGTTCGTTTGTCGGACTGGAGTAGGAGAAGTTTTTTTGAACTTCCGGTCTTTGCTCCAATCGTTGCCTGCAGTCACCGAGAGCACGATGACGACCGCGACGAGAATCGCAACTCCCTCGACCCACCCTTCGCTTGGGCAGATCGCGGTTCCGAGGGCGAGGACGACGACGGCACCGACGATAAGGACCTTGATGATGGGATCGTCTTTGATGGTCTCCCATACGATCTCTAGGATCGAGCTTGGTTTTGGGGGTGGAATTAAGTTGCTCCCGAATACCAGCGTACGAATATCCTTATCTCCGACCGTCATGTCCGCCCCCTTCGCTGTTGCTGCACCGGTATCCCCGGCCTCAAGGT
Source organism: Blyttiomyces helicus (assembly GCA_003614705.1). Classification (NCBI taxonomy): domain Eukaryota; kingdom Fungi; phylum Chytridiomycota; class Chytridiomycetes; genus Blyttiomyces; species Blyttiomyces helicus. The sequence continues at coordinate 18,777 of KZ993919.1, read as the reverse complement.
CTTCTTTGGCTCCAACTGCAATAAACTTGCCCTGGTCGAGGACGGATTTGCGACGCATGAATGTTGCACGCTGAAGGGGCAATCCCATGTCCAGGTCGGTTTTAAGGAGATATGCGACGCCCTCTGGCCCGCCGTATTGACTGTTGAGGAGTTCGATCTGCGACGGGTCGGAGCGGTTGTCGAAGCTACAGATGGCAGACAATTCCGTAATTGTAAGACCAAACTCGTCTGGCATGAAGCGCGGTTGTCGGACCCGCAGAAGGGCTACCTTTTCGCGCCGCCGCTCCTCCATCTGGGCCGCATCCAGCTGCCCTTGCTCGTCCGCGTCTCCCATCGGGACGGGTGCGAGCCCAGAGCTTGACGAATAGCCGCCCTGTCCTGACCCTCCTCCCGATTCCCGTGCTTGTGGGTATGCGCTGATTGGCGGCAGAGCCCAAGCTTGCCCAGACGTATCCTGTCCGAGAAGGGATGTCGCAACAGTCTGGAGATCTTGGACCTGCCCGTCCCCATCAATATCAGAGGGGCTCGAATGGCCACTCATCTGGATGCGACGTGAAGAATCATCATTGGGTTGAGAAAAGTTAGCGGCAAGTGGCACTGCGAAATAAGGAAGCTTCAATGTAAACCCCTGCTTGACCTTTCGACTTCCGCTGAGTTTACCTGCACAGCCGAGATTTTCTCTGGGTCGTGACTGGCCTTGTTTTGCAAGATTGTGTTGTGCGCACTCTTGATGGGAGGAAATCCTTTACGGAAAACGCCGTGGGGGCTCAAAGAACTGGATTCGTCTATTCGTCTGGCGTCGCGTCCTGCAGTGGCGCAGAGTAGAGTTCCGAAATTGGCTGACCGGCTTAGCGGCTGAGGCAGCCCGGCCCAAGAGCCTGGCTCTCGGGCCGCCTGGGGCCAGATGCAGGCTAATTTCAACGCGTTTCCCTAGTTGACGCTCTTTTACCGCACCAAACTTCGAATTCCCTTTCCTTCTTCCCTTTTCGTCGAAATAACTCACCGGAGCAATGGCGACGCCACCTGCTGCTAGCTCGTCCCTTGAAGAGCCCATCGCGAAGGCGGAGGCCGAGATTCCGCCCGAACTTATGGAAGATCCAGGGCCTGAGTTGTTATTTGCCGTGGACAGACGCATGGAAGAGGTGAGCAAGAAGCACCTCAAAGGGCTCTCAACTAAAATCCGGAAGAGTTGCCCATTTTTCCGCGAGTGAAGCAATATCGCTGCGCCTGCTTATCGTCACGTAAAGCTCCTTGCCGACATACGAGGGCTTCTGGAGTCTCGACGCAAAGACTATCAGAATACGGACGGACGACGCGACAGGATAGCAGTATTGCCAGTCATAAGGTAAGAATAAGAAATGTCGCTTGCGGGGGGACGATGACTTACTTGCAGTCAGCAGATTATGCCAAGGGTTCGCGATCCTTCCCCTCTGACCACACCCTTCTAGCCTATATGAAAAGTTTAGAGAGATCCGAGCCAAAAAGCTCGAGGCTGTTTGCATGATGGATATTCCCGTCCGCTGCAAGACATCCTCCGAAAAGATCGCTGAGGAGGTAAGCGTCCGGAAAGTAGGCCGCCATCGTTGAAATTGTCAGGACTATCAGATATCTTCGCAATCTGAACTCTGCACTCTCTGCCCATCGAATATCATAGCTGGAAACATATTGGAATGCTGACGCCGAGCTCGCGACAAAGCCCCTATTCCTTACTCTCCTTCTCTTCTTTAAGGAGAAGGCAGAGCGGACAGTCGAAGCCAACGCACTTATTCTGTCCAGATGGGCGCGATTTTGTAAGTACTTCACATCTTCTTGTCTTTTGATATGATATACGACAATAAAGTATCAATGGCCCTTCACCCTCGGCTTCAGGCGGGACATCATACGACTTTTCGCGTCTGTACCCAATCTTCCTACGAACGCAGAGATACCTTCAGAATGAACACGCTGACGCCATAGACAGGTATGAGCGGCTTCTCATGCACTACGAGAAGATACAGAAATCTTCGAGAGACGCAGAGGTTCGTGCGCTATGCGAAATGGGGGCTGGTGAGCAAGTAGACGATTGAAACGGGGACGAACCGCGGGAGGACTCGTATTTATCGGAGAGTCCAGTCCGATTCGGATGAGTTCGATTCGACTGATGCATTGTGAATCCTTCAATCTGCAAGGCACGCAGAGCAGCGGAACAGATTGAAGAGGAACGTCGTGGGATCCTGCCCAATGCACGCCCCCCTCACGGAAACTCCGCCCCTAGTTCAGCGGGAGCAGCGACTGCACCCGGAAACAATGGGAACACAAAAAGTCCATCCAATCCTACCTCTAGCGAATTTAGTGGCTTCGAAGACGACTCTTCTTTTGAAGTGGCCGACCTTGCGGTGTACGTCAGATGGGTAATTGCAGTTTCAGCTGCGGAACGGGACGTCAAGATGTTCATGAGCAGGGTTCGGGTATGTCATTTCCTGGAAAAGATTAGCGCTTTCAGTTTGGATAGTTCTAACGAGACTGCGCAGCTCGATAACTGACGGCTTCGCTTTAATATGCTCTCTTGTTACAGACAATGGTGCACGTTGAGCGCGTTCAGATATTGAAGGACTACCGCCTTATCGCGAATGTTCAACCGAACCAGGGCGCTTTGGAGACACTCAATATTCTCGATGGTGTCAACAAGTATGCGATATCAAAACCTGCATGAGGTCGACAAGGTCGAGTGCGATGATTTACACTAATTACTATCCCACTTTCAATCTCTTCCTCCTACCCTGTTCTTCTCAGCTATATCCGCATCGCACCTAAAAAGTTCCCAAAAGTTGAGGATTTTCTGACGGAATTCGACCTTCTCCTCGGCCACTGGGGGGTTGAGGTTCCTATCGCATATGAAGACGGCCGCCCGTTTGCGTATGAGGTCGACGCACTTTTTGCACGCCGCTTCGAGGAGCAGGTCATCCAAGGTTCCTTTGCAGTGGCGGGAAATTCGGAGGGGCCTGGAAATTTAACGAGCGCGGGGACATCGGGTGGCGCCGGTGCGGGTGCGAGCTCGGCCGGGGGCTCGGGTCCTAGTGCAGGTGCGAATGCGGGACCGGGAAGCGGCCAGGCGGCTGCAAATTCTGGTGCAACTACCAGTGGGCTCGCCGGAGCTGCGGCGAGCTCCGGTAGTACCCCCGCCGGGTCGGGGATAGCTAGTGCCGGCGCTGCTGCTGGGGACGCTCAAGGAAATTCAGGGACCACAACTGGATTTTTCTCGCGACAGGGACAAGATAGTGAGTGTCTGGTGGGGTCGGGACGGGCGTTCTGCCCATAAGGCGAGTTGAGAGATTCAGCAGAGTTAAGAGGCGGAGATTGATACCGTTAAGTAGCCCCAAAAGCCCCACGCCTTTGTGTGGCTAACTGGATACAGGAAATGATGCTTCAACCCGAGTTGGAACCATGGCTTCAGACGCAAATTAACTTCCTGCGGATGGTAGGAGTCTTGTAGATTTTTGGGGGTCCGATTTGAGAACGTAGGCCTGCGGCTTATGCGCTCGACATGGGCCAGCCTCATGTGGGGTGAGGGGGTAGACGATCCACATGGACTCAAAATTATCAACCAGCGTAAAGATATCGATTTCGAACTATCTTACGAGCGAGATCTGGCATCCGTCAACGACGCCGACTTCGTCACGTCGCGCCTCCGCGAGGCTGCGCGGCGCATTTACGAGATTACCTCTGGCCAAAACCCTACCCCGTATGCTACGACTCCCCGTCAGCCTAAATCATCTATGGCATCTCAGACCGCATCTTCTTCCCCCGCCACTTCATCATCCCCCTCAAAAACGCCGGATCTTAACGCAAGCGCCGGGGACCGATCAATAGGGAAAACAGTCACGCCCGGCGCCACCGTGTCCGCTGCTACGTCCGATAGTGATTCCCGGAGGAGCCGCACGTTCGATCTCGGTATGCAGAGTCCCGATGGGCGTGAGCCCTCGATCGGTGGGAATAAAATTTTGGATAGTAAGAAGCAGATGTTCGGCGCGGTACTTAAGAGTAATGCGGAGGCGCGGAAGGTCGAGGAGGACCTGATGAACGCTGATCCGACACGCGGGGCGTCAGTACCGCCAGTCGAGGTACGCCCTGCCTAAACATTGGCTTCTATGACGGTCGACCATTATAACACTACTCCATTTTCACACCGCTTCCCCGTGTACCTTCCCCCGTAAACAGCCCACGATTGCGTCCCTTTTCTCAGAACACGAGATATACGCTTTTCTGCAGCTTCGCCACATCCGTATACGCGAGCTGCGTGCAAAGTTGCTGAGACAGCTCAACTTCTTTCGCTCCATCGAGAAAAGGCTCAATACCGATGTAGGTTGTGGCGAATTTTAGCGGCAGAGTCCCAGGTACACATTGTCCGAGTCGAAAAATAATACTAGTCCCGCGCAATAGCAAATGGCTATCAAAACCCGCCATACCGTCACCATCACTGATGTAAGTATAACGAGATAAACCATTTGTCTATTAAGATACACTAAAGATCCCAAATCGGCTCGTCACTTATCACTATCAATCTAGTCACGAAGTTACGCCTCAGCTGGTTTGGTGTCGGGGGCATCGGTTGTCGCACATATGTGAGTATCCCCGTCGCTCGATGATGATTCTTCCATGTAGCGGAATATTGAACCTAAATCTGTCCATAAGGTGGGAGCAAAACAGCGCCTTCGAAACACCATCTCCACCATTAGCGACGGCGACGACGCCCCCTACACCGCAACCTCCATCCGATCGCTCCCGGCCGACAACCGCAGGATCGAACCAGGGAGGCGCCGGTCAGGCAGCAGCGTCGACGGCCGGCTCACCTTCAAATGGTCCGCCTCCCGGCCCCGAGACAGATAATAGCGACCTTGCATCGTCTGCAGAGGATATCCGGGTTGTCGTTGACGGATGGATCGTGGTTCGTGATGGGAGAGGCGTGAGCATCATATACGGTGAGTCTGGCTATTGAAAGGCGTTGTCAGATAGCACGGGCCTCGCAGATATCTCGTCCACCGATTTCAGTGCGTAATCATGATCTTCAATTTGCAAATTGTAGATGTGGCCCTCAAAGACATGGAGTTGCTCGACCAAGACCTCCAGAGGATGGCAACGCTCTTCATCAATTCTGGATCCGGTGGAAAAGAACAGGCTTCTTCGACCAGCGTGGATGAGCTCAGGAGCCGAATGTCCGGAAAACACGGTACGCACCTGTCTAGTCGCTAGTAGATCCGGTCATTTCTATAGACCTCTGATCAAAAAGTATTTCTCAGCCGGCGATTTCCAGAATGCGACATTTTTGAACCCTTCTGTGGACAGATGTCAGGTGCTTATGGAATTATATGATGCGGAGGTTGAGTTTCAGTTTGCTAAAATAGAGGTGTGTGGCGCTAGGCCGGGTGAAGCGCTGGTCGAGGGCGACGATGAATGCGGATCTGATAGTTACTATGCCTGGGAGGACTCTCGACTTGAATCATATTGCTCAACGCATCGATCATTTGTAGCTCGTGAACGCCTACATGGAAGTCTATGAGCAGACCACGGATATTGCCGAGATCAAGCGAATCGCTCAAACGATCACGAATACTGTCCATTTGAGGCCGTACCAGGATTTTCAGGCAAGAAAATCAGCTGTTTCCTCTGAGGTAGACTTACCTCCAATGTTACCTAATTTAGTTTGGTCCGCTAACGACGATTATGCAGTCTGAATACTTCAGCCGCGATTACGCAATCCAAATAAAAGCGTTGTCGATCCAAACTCAAGCGGTAGTATCCATGATTCAACACGGTATTGCAGTCAGCCGTGCATGGTCGGAGCGACTGTTCGAAAAGATTACACCCTCCGACCACGACCACGACTTCACTCGAGCCCCAGAGGGCTCGAGAATGGCCAGTCCCCTATCGGCGGGCCTTCCATTAAGGACAGGTACGCTTTCCATTCTGATGCTTTCGTGTGCGACAGAGATCCTTATCTATACTGGGGGATTGGCCTGCATTGTGTATCATGTACTCATCTTCGTTTAACTAAACAAACTAAGAATCGGACTCTCAGACGGTCGTCATGCACCATCCCGGGGTCGTTCTCCACATCACAGAGCTCGTACCGTCCCTCAATAGCCTTCAGCATATTTGGGACGAGGCGCGGCGCGGGTGCGATGATATTGCAAAGACCATTCAGGAGCTTGTCCCGGATCAGGCGTGCTGGAGACACGCAGTCGAGTGCGCAGTCTGGAAAAATCTATTGGTAGGCTGCGTATCCTGAAAGGCTTGTAGCAGTATCACCTTAGCCTACATAATTCAGTCATATTGACATTCGCCCTTCATCATGGACGATGTTTAGATCGCCTGGCAATCATCTGCAGAACAGCATTTCAATCCCCCTGCACGCACACGGCGCATGGTTGGGATGCTCGATAGCAACGTCTGGCTCGAGAATCCACTTCTAGCCGACCTGGTCCTTAACGATCGCTACTCAACACACGAAAAGTCCTCTGACGATCCAGCGGAGATCACTGCTCAGATATTGCCCCCAACTTGTTTCAACGACGCCGGATTCTCGGATATTGGAAAAGATCTACTCCGGCGCGTAGTGCGGATGATCACGTTGAGAAATCGGCTCTTGTTTGCTTGGATGGATACTGGTAGGTAGTAGTAGGGTGTGTTCTTATGTGTGGAGGGAGCTGAGGGTAGAAATCGGATACCAGCGAGTGCGCCCTCCCGCATGGGGGGCTGCATAGGAAGGGGGAAGCCTTGTGCTTTCATGCGATTTGCATCAGTTAAGCGCCATCATTTATTTTTCCTGTTTGCAGAGTACTGGCGGAAAGCCCTCGAGATACAGCTTCCGCAGATGGCTGTGAACAAAGCCGTATTCACAGCCCGGTTGAGCGCACTCAGATTTGATCTACCAGATGCCGTAGAGAGTACTGCGATCGACGTCAGTTTTGTCCTTGTGAAGTCGCATTCATCGGAAGTCTTCTATCGTCGGAAACTGACATCCATATGTTCTCCTTCAGGATGAAGGCGACGACGATTTCGGCGACGCTACCGGTGATCCAGACAATGAAGATGACTCTGCAAACGTGTCGACGCGTCATGATCCGTCGATTCCCAGGTTCGGTCCGCTTGCTATTGCCGAGCTTGACGATTCGAATGTCGGATACGATTTCTTTTCGTTCCAGGGCATGCTAGCACATTTGGAAACTGCATCAGGGAAGCAATTAAGCAGGGCATTGAAGGTTTGTTCACGCTTTTACAAAAAAGAACCCTACCGCTGCCGGCAGCAGTTGGTACGAGTCTAACCCGAGCGAGCTATCCCAATAGATTCAATTGCTCGAGAAAAACTGGCAAATGGCGGCGGTCGAGCTGCACGAACTCATATTGCATGAAATACACGCGCGGGTGCTTACCCTAACCGAGAAAGATGACTCTAGGGCTGAAAAGACAAAAGTGAGTCTCCTGCTTAACACCTGTACTCTTTATAACTACAACAGCACGGTATACTGAAGATTGCTTGGTGTTACATAGGGGAATCAACGAGGCCGCGGCAACTTCAAGACCCCCGCCGGCGTTCCTCCCATGTCGGGTCTCGATGTTGACTATAGGGCGCTTTTGCGAAGCATGATTCCCAAAAAGAAGGCGATGCGCAAATTAATGATTCTGGAGTATTCTCGGGAGTAAGCGTGCTTTGATTTTCCGATATTGCAAAATGCCTTCACCAAAAAGGCTACCATTTAAGAAAACTCCATCCATTTCCTAGACTGAAAGCTGCTATCAAGGCGGAGCTATCTGAGGAGGACCAGGATCTCCAAATGGCCCAAGTCAAGGTGAATGGCATGCTTTGCAACCACCCTTTCGGTAGTTTTCATACAGTAGTACTTCTTATGGAAAAACGTACTAATTATGTTGCGGATAAAAGGATAATCTCATCGACTGGTATCACACAAGCATGCTCGAAGTCGTTATAGAAGAATGCGAACGAGCTGAATATGCGAAGCTAATGATGGATATGCGGAAGATCGTGCTTGATATCCTTTCTTAGCATTGGTGGCGGGCGTGCTTGCTTTTTCGTGGCTAGTTAAATCAAAAAGCTCCTTAACTTTCCTTTTATCTTCCACGCACGTCATACGGGCACCTACTCTTCCAGCCCTCGAAGGTCACTAATAACGCGCAATACTTTGTCAGTGAGTACGGAGGAAACAATGCTGCAATGCTGCCATAATCCTGCATGCCTTCGCTAATACGAACAAGTAGATCAGGACAAAGGTGCCAGCGATCCAGATTCCAACGGGAACAGGGTCAACGCAGGTGCGCAGGTTCAGGATGTGGTATTCTCCGAGGGGTCGCACAGCGAAGGCATGTGCAAGCTTTGGTACCTTCCACATCCGACGGAAATCGTTATGGTGAGTTTTTGTTTCCTCCCCCGAGAGTCTTACATGCCGAATTGTTTTGGTCTCACAATAGGTCAATCCTAGTAGCAGAATGTCCGTGGGTCCGATTCTGTTAGCAAGGGCCAGTCCGTTGATCAGTCGGTTAAGGTTTTCAAGAACTCACTGGTCTTCCGCCGATCCCTAAATCTTCAATACCTCGTTTACGAGATCTTCTTGCTCGTGACTGTTTTTTCGAATCTCGTTCAAGACAAAAAACGTTATGGGAATTCAGGTTAGTAGCGGCTTGAGTTCAAAGGGAGAAACAGGACAATTTGTCGAAGTCCGATTTTCGCGATAAAGCTGACTCGATGACGTTTGAAGTAAGACAACTTCGCCGAGAGGAGTATGTCGTCAACAACATCAACGTAATGAAAAAAGATCTAATGCATCGAGGTCCTCTAGCGGATTACGTACGTGCTGAGGGATACCTGCAAGCAAAATGGAGGGCATGGTGCCTAAAATTGAAGCTTGCCCTCCTGAGTTCTTTGTATACGATCAACTTGAATCTGGTAAGTAGGAAACGATTCATCTGATCTTGGCAACCAGCCGAAAGGCAATTCTAATTAGCTGTATATAGATGCCATCTGCCTTCAGAAGTCTCGCGGCTGTCTACGCCTCGACGGTCGGGCAAATGCCCGTTACAGAGCTCGAAGAGTTTGCGTTGATGCACAAGGAGATAACAGCTGGGTCACAGGTATGCAGTATAAGCGTGAAATTACTCGTAACATCCAATCGATGTATCGATAGACACTTAGACAGTCACTAACTGACCGGGTACTCTAGGTTGCTTTGCATGTCAGCGTATGTCAGCACCCTTCGCAATATGTTTTTTCGAACCTAGAAGAGCCTGCGAGGGATATATGCGACGCAAAGGTCCTCCAACTAGAGGGCTGTCTCGAAGAATACCTCCAGGAAACGCTCTTAAGTTTTGGCGAGAACGCCGAGGAGGTCATCAAGTCCCAAATGGACTTCCTACTTTCGTGCGTGAAGCTTATTGCATTGAGGGCTGAATATATGCGTGTTGCCATTGGTGCAGAATCCATAAAGGTGATTGAACATGCGTCTAATAGGAGCGGGGAGTGGTTCTACATCGTCTCATCTTGGCCTCACCAAATCGTGGTTTTACAATAGTCGGACGAGGTACTCAGAAATTTCTACCAACTATATAAGAAGAGAATCATCGTCCCTGCTATTAGACTCTACTACAAGCTCGGGGCGAAGGGCGGAGCTAGTACAGGTTCGTTCAACTTCGTCGCATAGTGCAATATCGCTCAGGCTACTCATCTCTAAACTGTTTGAACAGGCTACCTTATATCGGATCAATCGGTCATGTCAACAGTCGACTTCGACTTCAACCGCATAGCCCAGGCTGTAAGTAAATTCAGATCATCTTGAACTTCCGACTTCGAAGCCATATGGATATACCAACTCATAATGCAATAAACAGGCTTTCGAAAAATGTCAAACTACAATCCTCCAGGACGAGCTCCTCCGCGAATACACGCGCCATCTTTTTCGGCTTGCTAGAACGTATTTTGACCGCCTGACTGACGAGCGTACTGGACGTCTATATAAGATCTACGAGTCGATCGAGGTCCCCTCCCCACTCGACAACCACGGAGCAGCATATAGACTCGCCGAGGAGGACTGTGATGGCAAAGCAAATATCATCGCAGGTTTTATTGCGGAGCTTTACCGGTTCAGAACACACTTTGTTCGTATTTTTGGTTTTATTTTCAAAGCGTGTCAAGGACGAGTAAGGGATCAAAAGGAAATACTCACCGTGAAACTCCACATCGCGTATAGATCAAAGAGCAGAGAGATACAAAGTTGCGAGGTTCAAAAGCCTTATCCTCATCAACTAAGCGCGAAATTCACGAGCACATTATTAACATGTTCGAAGAGCAGCGGATGTTTTGCTGTTCGAAGGACCAACTCAGTGATGCGGTATGCGATTATTTCGTTCAGCTCTATTATGGATGCAGCTATTTCTACGGGCTCTTATCAATAGTAGAAGTTAACCTGACTAGTGCTCTATATCTATGCAGGTAATTAAACTAGCGGTTCAGCTAGCCAAATGGCAAGAGAAGCGGCATATGGAGCAGGAACAGTTCGGTAGCGCGCTTCTCGTGCGCGTATCGGAGATGCTCCGAAACAGCGAACGACTAGTTCGTTCCCTTCTTCAAGAAAAGGAGCAGCATATAGAGGTAGGCAAAAGTTAAGAGGTGATCTTCAGGTGGATCGACTTTGGCGCTCCCCTCTCATCGAGTAATCTTCCTTTCGCAGACCTATCGTCGGGACGTGCGATTATCAGCGGCAATTCTCACTTGGGACCTCAGCTCGAATCTCTCCTCCATATCTGTGGAGCTCAATGAACTTCGAAAAGTCCGACGAGTCGACGAGCGAAAAATAAGGACACGGATTATATCCGAATACGAGGACCTTGTACGAGAGCTTGTCATGGAAGTGAATATGCTCCGCAATCGCTTCTCGGAATATCGTATGAACACCGTCCACGAGGTCATGAACATAATGTCAGAGACGAAAAGAGAGGAACTAGGGATCCTTGTGGAGAATCGAGAAATTCCAGCAGGATTAAAAGCTAGTGCGCTTGAAATGATTAAGAACGATGAGGCAATCTCTTCTCTGCGAGCGGAAAATCATGAGCTTAACATGACAGTGAGTTGAATTTATCACAGCAAAGCGTGAGCGCAATCAACTTGTTACATTAACCAAATCGTTCAATTCAGCTACTTAAAGTTCGTTCAATGTTTTTCATGAAAGAGCAAGCTCTACGGTCAATGTATGAAAAGAAGGTAACAACTTGGTCAAATTTAAAAGCAATTGTTTACTTTCCCACGTTAGGAAGGAAGCCTACCTCACCCACTGGATTCTCATATGCATCTTATCAAAACAGACGCAAACGCTCATGACTGATAGTAAGCGGGCAGAGGAGAAGCTATGGGATAGCTATCGCGACGCGGAAGCTCGGGAACGCGCGTTGAGGCGGGAGCTTTCGAGAGTTCAAAAGGTATGTTTTTCACTTCTATGTATTGCCCGGAGCTTTTGATTCCACTTTTCACCTAATTGACCTCTTTCTCAGGCGCTGGCAACGATAGAGGTATCAAATGATATCCTGCAAAGACAAGTTAAAGAGGAGGTAAAGTCAACCCATTTTGTTGTTGATCCTGGATTAGAGATTCGAATTACACTGACATCATACCCACTGGTTATCGAATATACGCTTTAGCAACAACGCGCAAGGCAAAACGCCCCAAGTAAGGACCGAGCGACTTCAGCAGCGCGAAGGTCTGCACCAGCCGGATCGTTTGGTCCCATAGCTCCGGGTGCTTCAGGGGACCCGGATGTTGACGCCGCCAAAATGAACGAGCTGCTACAAGAGAGACTGAGGCGTTACGAAGGGATCAATATTGACCAGCTGCTCCACGAGCTGACGGAGAAAACATTGGCTATCGAAAAACTTATTGAAGACAAGCGATCTGGCGAGAATGACGGCGGTCCGGACGGCTTTAAGGGCACCGCTATATATCGAAAGCCTGGCGCGACTGCTAATTTTTCCGAACGAAAGAGACGATCAGCATCCGCGAGGTTGACCCGACCAGCGCGCCTTATTCGCGGGCATGCTTCGGCGGGCGGAGTAGGTGTCTTTAGCGACGGTAATGAACCCTCTAGTCACGTCTTCTCCGCGGCATCAGCAGCGGAAACACTTGGCCCCGGACTGAGGATTGAGAAGCACCTAAATCACCAGCTGGTCGAAAAAATTCACTCTCTGGCGATGGAGAACAACGCTCTGAGGCAAACCCTACAGCAGCACCAGATTCCATTTCCGGCTACTGCTACCGGCCTACCGCAGCAAGTCAATGCGCCGGAGACTCCAAAGAGACAGAGCATTGTGAAGCCTGCGGGGCAGGCTGCACAGCAGCAATCCACTAGATCTGAACCGCTCGATACGATGCCTATCACGCATAGGGATGAGGATTTATTAGAACCTGAGTATTCGCTATCCAATGAGAGAGCTTCAGTCATAGACGACAAGAGCTTGCGTAACTCTACCACGATAGCGCCGCCGCCGAGCTGCAATGATTCTGCTGATTCGGACAACGGCAGTAGTCACTCAACACCGTCGTTTATGGCGCATGAATTTACAGCCCCCTCCGGAAGCCGCAGCTCGGCGTCGGCGAAGAGGGAAAGGGTCGCATGGTCCGATCAGACTAATCGACCAACTGTAGCTTGGGAGAGGAATAGACCGAGCGGCAGTGCTAGACCTTACGTTGCTCTATCAAGACCGACTGTTTCAAGGGAGTCCAATGTTGTAGTGCCGACAGGTAGCGATCCCCGAGGGAAAGGGCAGACTATTTCGGAGTTTTCGTATATCATGTTGATCGCCTCACAATTTGCCCTTCGAAGTCTTGCGAACGAACACCGATCTTCAGATTTCTCCAAGATCCTTTGATGCCCCACGTCCAAGAACGGTGAGTCTTTGTCGGTTTCTTGTCAGTCGCTTTCATGTAAACTGGGAACGAACCCAGTCGGACCGAATACTCTCATTGGCTGACGATACATCCCAGGCCCCCACACGTCTCCCTGCAGCGGAGACCGGCCGATTGTCGAGAACCACAAGAAGTAAACCTTTGTAGATTTTTGTTCTGAGGGCCAAATCCTTTTCATAATAAATTGATGGAAGTGCCAAGGCCCGGCCACGGTTCCGTGCAGCGAACATCTCGCCGCACCGATACGCTGATCTTTCTCGATCGGAGCACTTTGGATCACACGTCATTTCGGGCGTGATCGTTTGTAGCCCTCCAGACCCAACTGCTCTTGCTCTTGCTCATCGGCGTAAACGGAGTGGAACTACAGAGGAATGAAAGCAAACAAATGATGGTGCCCATCACCCTCTCCGCAGGACCACAGCCCTGTCCAATCCCAGGACGAGGGGGTATTGGTTTGTCATCCCGAGTGAACGGGTGACTACTCCTCAAGAAAGACCTAATTAGCAGCGGAATCGGGGCAACCCAAAGGTTGAATATACCCCCGACCCATCCCCCTTGTTGCAAGAACTCTTCATTGATGTGAAAGAGGGGGAAGATGAAGCAGCCAGCAAAGTCATCGTTCGAAGTGTTCCCTCTGTTCTGCGGGATGAACTCGCCGTCAACGGTGAGGATTTGGAAGATGTTCTTGAAGATGGCTTGCAGGCGAGGCCAGTGCGGGTAGCCCTTGGTGTAGTATGCCTCCAGCGTGGGGCGGATGAGGATGTTCGGGGTGTAAGTCGCGCGCAGGACGAGCGGGTCATGCGTGCGCAGGGTGTACAGCATCGTTTGGACGATCGCCTTGTGATGCTGCTTGATGAACTTCAATTCCGCTAGGTCCCACAGCTGAAGCTCGATCCAGGCTCTGATGCCTTGTAGGAACCGAAGAATTCCTCCATTCCTCCATGAGCCTCCAGGCATTATGATCCGCTTGTTGAGTGCTTGGAGAAGAGGGACGCTGTATGAGTGTAAAGTGTGTGTGGTGTTTGTTGGGTGAGTTGAGTGTGAGGACGAGGTCGGACATTGTTTTGTGAGGTGCCCAGACAGTCCAATGCTTTGATTTTACGGATTTGCAGGAGTCTCCTCGCAGGCTCCGGAAGCCTCAGTGTTGGGCTCAAAGTGGCAACGGGACCACCTGGAGTCTGCGCTTTTTGGGGCAATAAGGAGAGAGACTGTGCCATGGCGTACATCAATATATTAACACAGCTAAATCATATAATGTTGGGTCCGATGATGACGGCAAACTGATCTGTGTTCTGCACAGCAATATTGGGGGGTGGGAATTGGTCGGAGTGGTGGCAATATTTAGGAGCAACTCCTTTTCTCTGTCACCCACTTAGTTTCCCTGGTTTTCCGGATGTGAGAAGCCAAATCAATGTCGTTGGCCTTCTCGCAACAAAATATCTCAATAGCGGTCAAAGGTCACGACTGCAGGTGCGCGCCAGGGTAAGATGAGAATCAGGAGGGCGAGTTCCAGCCCATGCAGGAGCGACAACTTGGCGTCTCTGGAAGAGATGTAAGTGATGAGTCGTGCCCTTATCAATTTGTTAGTATCCTTTTCCCCCAGTTCTCTGGGTGTGGGATTGCATAGCTTGGTTGACTTAGAGTATTGGAGCACACAGTCGTGGGATGGCCAAGACAATCCATGATGAATCACGCCCTTTTCTCGACTAGTTAGTATCCTTTTTTCCCTCATTCGTATTGGTGTGGGATTGCATAGTGGGATTTCACCTAGAGTGTTTAGGCAGGCGGTTGTGGGATTGCCGAGACGCCGTCAATGGGAACTCACTTCGCTCCTGGTCCATTTTTAAGGACTTGAAGTTTCCCGATTGATCTTTGACCTCCACGTGTGATAATGCAATGAATGGTGATTCCCGCAACTACCAAGAATCCTCCATCTACAGTGTACATAGCGACCAAGGACTGATCTGTGGTCCTGGGTTGGACTCTTTCCTCCGAATATACCTGCACTTCCTTCCCCTACTGCTGTGTTTTTGTGTCACTGCCGTTGTCTCCAAAGACCTATATATATTAACAAAACAACGCTCTTGCCACCTAAGAAACTAAGCGCCTTTCCTCAAAAATTCCACAGAAGTCCTAGAGTGCCAATAAATGTTGGTTCCTTACACAATCTTCATGAGGGAACTCTGTTTGTTCCTGGTCCATCTTTTGGGCCTGAAGCGTCACGACTAATCTCTGACCCTCGTGTGACATTCCTCGGAGTGGGACATTCCCTCATCACAAGAATCCCCCATCTACATAGTAAATAGCAACTGAGGACTGTCTGGTGGTCCTCAGTCAAGAATTGTCTCCTCGAAAATCATACCTTCACTTCCTTCCTTTCTTACTGTGGCTCTGCACCTCCTCCGTTGATCCTGAGGTCCTCCATATGTTCATCAAGTCCACGCCCTTGCCAATTGCAGAAATGAGCATTTTTACTACAAATGTTCTAAGCAGTTGTAAAGCGCGGATAAATGTTGGTTCTTTACATGGTAGCACAACCTGGATCATTTCTCAGCTTTGTTCATCAACAACTTGCCAGCACAAAATTCTCTGGTGTAGCGATAGCATCTGGACGTCTTCAAGAATCCAAGAGGAACCTTGGCATGAAGGTGCTACTCAGTTACTACCATGGCTGGAGTTGGACCGAGAAAGGGAGACGGCTTTGGAGCGGCTCGCGGCGATGGTGGAGCTGGTTTCGGAGCCGGCGGATTCACAGCCGCTGCTGGGCCCGCAACCAGCTGCCAAATCGACGCTCATCCCCATCAGCCTGGTAGACGTCAACGCTGCGTCTGCTCCCAATCTTGGCAATGTATATAACCTACTCTCCCAGCCAAGTTCAACACGCCTCAGAGAACCTCAGGAAGGAGATCCGCTCTGGCAAAGCCATGTAGGTCAAGTGGTACAACACCATCAATCAGAGCCTCAAAGTTGTCCCAAACTTGGTCTCCTTTACAAGTGACTACCTAGAGGAATACCGCAAGGAGAACCTCAAGCAGATCACCGTATACAACGCAGCTTGGTACTCGGCTCAAGCGGCTGACCAACTGCCTCCTCCCACGGTCTACCCTCTCACCAGCCAAAAACTCCGCCACGTGTTTGACGCCATCCTCATCGGTTCGGGCAAAATGGGTGTCTCCAACCAGCAAGGGAAGTCCAACCAACACGTCATCCCACTACTTGAAGCACCCCCTTGAACTCCTTGGCGACCAGCCGCCTCTTGTCCCCCCAACATTCACATTGCAGCGTTCGCGAATGACAACTTTTCATAGAACATGATCTAGTGTGTCAAGCTGGACCTTGCTAAGCTATCCCTTTGGGGCAGCCTTTCAGAATTCAACAGTTAGTTTCATCAACTGCTCAAACAAGCCCATCTTGCTGTCCAGTACAACAGAGAGCTGTCAATAACAGACTCGGTCTTGATCAATCACTAACAGCCGGGAATCATCAAGCATCTTACTCTTGGGGCAGCAATCTTTCAATCCAGCGTGCAGAACCAGACAACTATGACACAGTTTCGAGTGCCTCATCCAGGAGTCCGTCAGATAGGCTGCCGATGCCAGAAGAACTTTAGCCTCTTAAATGTCAATGGTCCATGTCGTAAAGCTCATTGGCGCCAGCACTTAGGACCCCAGTGATATCGCTACATTGGGGCGGCCCTTGGATGCCTGGGCAGAGCAAGTGTCGGACTTAGCCTTTAGTAGTCCCAATGTGTTGCCCTGTAGATCAGCTACACCCAATCCCGCATACATCCCCTCCGTATCCCGTCACTATCTACATTGCGCCTGTATGCGGCTCATCACCCTGCTCTTGGGATAGATAGCAATGGTGACCGCATTAGCCATTCATCATCATCCTCTACGTATCTCAAACCTCGAAGAATACTTTGACACCTGCACCTTGACCAAGAGTCCCAAAGCGTTGAAGACCCCACTAAACAGTACACAGGTAGACTACGTGGTAGCACCACTGGTTCTGACCTCCCCCCTAGATAAAACCCAAAGAGAAGTATTGCCTACCAGCAAAGACCCCGTTCACTTCCCCCCCTACGCTTGACGTGCCCTCACATTGACCACCTCCAAACCTACCCAAGGAAGCCCCTCATCCCTCCCTTTACTATCAAGTTGACACGCCGCAGGGATGAGGACAAGGACAACTCGCAGGTCCCACCCTGGTATCGGCCCAGTTGCCCCACTGGTGATTGCCATGCACCCTCCTGCGCCTCCACCGCCTCCGCCGCCGGTAACCCGCTCACCATGGAATCACTCAAGTCCATCCAAGCCGCATGCAAGGAGCAGGTCCCCACAACGGAAGCACCTGCGCCAACACTCGACTTTCACTTACTTCCAATCCAAGTTGACTGGCATCTTCCACACTAGGAATGTTCTGTTTCATTCCCATCAACAATGCTGGGGGTGGGGTGCCGGAGAATGGCACATGCTTGTCAAGCGTCTGGTCTTAGATCTCTTCATTGCTTGTCGCCTCACGAGAACAGCATCGAGAAGATAGCAGACTTCCTTGATGCTGTCTAAGCCTCCGTTGCGACGTTTAACGGGGACCCGAACCACTCCAACAAGGACATGTGTCATCTCATTTCGACGTAGTGGCGCAAACACCTGGTTCCGCTAGCGCAAAAACGAATATGAGGACAACAGCAGCCTCCCAAAAATGGACAACTTCTATAAGCTGTTTGCAAAGCAGGCCTACCATAAGAATGTCTTGAACTCTACCCACCGCTAGCTAAAGAAGATTTGGCTCGTTGGAGACCTGAACAAGATCAATATAAAGTTTGGGAAGCTGAGAAGCACCGCAGACCAGGCCTGCGAGCTTAATAAGGAAAAAAGGATTCCGGAGCTAGCTTTCATTGACTACTCTAAGGACGCGCTTATCTACATGGCCAACCCAGTGACTGTAGTCCAGGACCTAATGTTGCTCATCTCCACCTACCTGAGGGAACCTAACCAAATCCAGATCTACGCAATTAAGGTTCCCCACAAGAAGGGTCTTTACGAGAAGAGGAAAAGCAGACTCATCCTACCCCCCACCAACAACAGCCCAGAAGGTTTCCTCCGCATCGTGATCATGGATGCCAGATGGATGAGTATCTTGACAAGGGTTGGATTTGTTGTTTGCAATCTGTCTTTTGGCCTACCTGTTGTATTTGCACAGAAGAAAGACGGCGGTCTTTGGAAGTGTCTTGAGCCCTTGACTACCGCGGACTCAACAGTGTCACAAAATGCAACAAGCCCTATGTAAGCTCAAACCTTGACAGCCTCCTCATACACTCCAAGATAGAGGAAGACCACAAGTAGCACATCAATGAGGTTCTCCACATCCTGACCCAGAAACAGCTCAACATTAAGCAGTCAAATTGAAACTGGGGCGAATGGCGCCCCAAATGTTGTGGACAGGAACTAGAAATTGACGGCATGTTGATTGCACCATTGAAAATGAATACATCCACCACTTGGCTACCCCTCTCAACACCACTGACATGTCGCTCGGCTCGGCTTCACCAAATACTTCCGTGATTACATCAACGGTAACTCCTGTACAGCCCTAACCCTGTTGCGCCTCCACTCAGGCACCATACCGTTTCAATGGACGGCAAAGGATAAACAGTCATTTCAACTTCTTGAGGGCTCAATCTACACAGCACCTGCACTAGCGGCAACAACCCAACCAAGCCAAAATATGTCTTTTCCGATCCCAGCGGCTACCAAGGACAATCTGATGCAAGTTGACACCATGAACTTCAAGAAACTCACGGAAGAAGAGAAGCAACGCCGTCACCAAGCAAA